>JBCAUG010710726.1:0-13279 GCA_038406175.1 Haplosyllis leylae
AGGCCCACAGCCAGATGCGGGACTGAGTGCCCCCCCCCCCGGGATAGGACTACACGCGGCGGGCGGTATGCCTTTTGCGTTCACGCAGGAGGACTTTTATTTTGTGACGACGTCATCTAGAACAAGTTAGTACGTGGAAAAGGGTGATAATCAAGATCATTCATAAAATCGACTAAAGACTTCAAGGGACATAATTTAGTTCACTTAATTTTCGAAATAGTCACACATTAATGAGCAAAGCCGAACCCTTTGTAGTGTGAGCTGAATTCCGAACAATTTCATATCCCAGTTCGTTACAAACTCTTTCTTTTAAAAAATGCCGTAATAAGAAAAGAATTCTGCAGAAAAATAATCTCACCCAATCTACGATGTGCAAACTAGTCAATCAGATCCATAGATTTAGAGGACTCGTGCCTCTCCCTTATAAGTAAGTAGGACGCATGCCTGGCTGCTTCTCTCTAAATCTATGATCAGATCCCTTGTCTGACGCAATAACATGAAAAAGCAGGTTCGATGAATAAGTTTGATCAGAAGTACAGTACTCGAAACAGGAAAAAAAAAACACTGTATCATTTCTTTCCAGAGAACAATCTTTTCCGTGCCGCACATTCAAAAACGTGTACATATTCATATGACTGTACCATTTTCTTGCATCATAGAAGTTAGGGCCACTCTTTGTGGATGACATTAAAGCTTCAGCTAAGAAAAAACTGGTAATATCACTTGTACTCAACTAAATCTTAATTATCTTAATCTCCTCGAAGCAGAAACGATTGGACAAAAATTTCTACTATTCATTGAATTAATGTAAATATCAGTATTTGGATCTAAGTATGACCTTATTTGTCTTACTTTTTATATAAATATTTTGATCTGCTTCACGAGTTCGTGTGTAAATATATTGCTCACTGAAAAAGATTTTGAAAAATTTCCCTTTAACAAAAGCAGAGCTCGATCGGACAAGTGAATCTGATACTAACACTAACAGAATTATTCTGTTTCTATGTTCTCATTCTTTTCAAAATCATGAGTTCTTAATCCGGACCATATTGACCATACTTGGTGTGTTGTTAGCAATAGTGCTGATTTGTTTACAACTTACCAGCCAGTCTGACCGATGTTTGAACCCTCATTTAATTATGGATATTGTTGTGACTACACATAGTTTGGCTACAAGCCAAATGAGATATTTTTAGATTTTAAAGATAGATTTACTGAATAATTTTAACGTAAAATGTTTTCGACTAGATGGGTGAATTATATAAATAAATAGATAAAATAAAAATCTGATCCATTATGGACCAACAACTTCGAAGAAGTTCCTACCGAGTCTGAACTGTATACTTTATTTTGAAAATAGAAAAGTGTTTGTAAATTCATGAAACTTGGCGATTTTACTCATCAAATTCAGTGAACTCACAGCAACAATTTCTACCGATTTAATTTGTCTTCTGTGTTGCCTGCAGTGTGTGCTATTTTTGCCAGCAACAATCTGCCCTTCATAGGGTACAGGGCCTGTGCTCGTTCACGCTATTACGGCAACGGCAACGGCAACGGGAAGCCTTTTTGTCAAGAATGTTTTATATTAATCTTCATGCAGATGTTCACCTGTTATCAAATGGGTTATACGTTCAACTGTGACGGCAACAACAACGACAGTAGAATTAAAAACTTTCTCGTTGCAGTTGCCGTCGCAGTATGAACAAACCTTACGGGATGAAATATGGCGACTGAATTTTTTCTGCTGATCAGCATTTTACCATTGTCACCGTGAAAGATTTCTCTTTTCTTGACCCTCTTTACCCAGAGTTTGGTTCCGCTACTATATAATATAAGGGGTTCGCTGATATTTTGCACGTACACAACTGTGGATATGTGAAATTTCCTCAAAGTTTTCAGTGGTTGCGCATAAAATCAAAGTAAAAGTGATGACGGTTCTTGTCGTCATTAAATCATTCAAAAGTTAGCTTTTGATCTGCAAGTACATGAAATCGAAATGGCTCGACTGTCATGCTGGCTGCCAAGAGGTCAGCAGGTGTCGTACCAGAGGTAAACCTGAGAAATCCAATGCACACAGGTGACGAAGTATCCAAGAGAGGGATCCATCCTGGCTTTGAAACCCAGACCAGATGTCACCAGCAGAAGTCCAAAACAGGGGTTTTAATGGCCCCACACTTATGTTCTCCAATTTTCTTTTAAAAAACAGAAGTTAACTCAAACAAAGTGAGAATGAACAAGGATGCTCACCCACAAACAGTCTGAGTCTGAAGAGGTATTCTAATTCAAAAACATGTATATCTTGTGCACTTTTGCACGTTTCGTTTCTATTTCTGATACTTGCATCATTGACCTCTCTTTCAGGTGCAAACTGTACCACAAAGAGAAAGCAAACGCTTTGATTTTTACAAAAAGTTGTGCGATTTTAATAGAAATTGAATCAGAAAAAAATAATTGTAACATCCTGTTTTCTTCACCTTACTTCTTACACACTAGCGCATTAGGTTTTTACCACATCCTTCCCACGTCCTTTGCAGAGGGCAGAGTTATCTAAATTATTTAATTGTTTGTAAACAGATCCCCGATACAGGCCCAAATTTACCTCCTTAGGCACGTTCCTTCATCTATTCCCTCCTCGAAGAGGAATGTATTTAACCTCAGAAAGATATGTTTGATAAGAAAAAAGAAGTCAGTTGTCATTAATCATCATGCATAAAGATAAAAGGTGACTGATAATCAGTTTCTCAGATAAAAATGGTTCCAATGAGGACAAAAATACCTGCCGCACAACGTGACATTCAATATTGGAAACTTCACAGCAACCGATTGAGTAGCGGATCCACGGGTCTCCACCCAGTCCTTCAAAATAGGCTGTAAAAACGATGACAGCCAAGATAGACTGCGAACATTTCATATTTCATGTTTCTTGGCACCCTTAGTTTCTGGACCTTTAATAGCAAGTTCTTCCACTTCATCGGTGGCTCGTAGGACTATCTATGTGGTTGCTGGGTCAGTTTTTGGCCTGTTATTATGGAAGGTGTAGTTGAGCTGTACACTTATGTGTAGTCATGCATGGTACAAATGTGTGGCTCAAGTATTACTTACGTATGACTTATGTAGGGGCCACTCAATCAAAATTTCATATTTTTATCGCCCGCATCCGAAGGATGGGGAGGTAATGTTTTCATAGGTGTGTGCACGTCACAGACAGGGAAGAGGGGGGGGGGGGGCTGGGTCCCCCAGTCCCAGGGTTTTTCCCCGGTCTCTGGTCCCAGGTCCTTTCTGAGTGATATCTCAGTCCCAGATTGTGGGGGAGGGGGGTACCCCAGTTCAGGTCAAGGGGGTATACCAACTGGAACTGGGGTACCCCCACCCCTGGCTGGGACTGGGGTACCCACCAGCTGGGACTGGGGTGCCCCCACCCTCAGAACAGTACAAAAGAACAAGTAATTGCTACGCAGCGGGCGGTACGCCTCTTACGGTCACACAGGAAGACCTTTTTGTTTAATATTAATTTACATTTATATTGACGGACCTGGGGCGATGCTCCCACTGTGGACTAAATTTTTTAAAATTTTATACGGATCTTAAAAGAAAATTTGACAAAATATAGGAAGGAACCAAGATAGAACTGATGTTTAATTTAGTGGAGAAAAGACCCCGTCCTGTTCTGGCCAATGAATCTTATTCCATTACAGATCAAGTAATTTGCAAAAAAAAAAAACCTCTGTGTGGGTCGAGTTTTTCATATCTAACTAAGCAATAATTATGCTGTCACAAATTTCTGTTGATTGGCACGGTAAATAAGAATTTACAACCTAAGAAAAGGACTACATCAAGATTTAGAAATCTCCAGAAAGATGAAAGGAGAGAAATGCAGGGTGAGTACCAAGGTATCGCACACCTTTGCCGGAAGTGTAAGATGTGTTCTCAGTGAACTGAAACTGGTTTCTTCTTAGTTATCTGTTTAAAATAACTCCTAGTGTTTAGGGGTGCACTAAATGACCCTTGTTAGTTTGGGTGATCCTTGGAACTCCAGGGAACTATTTTGTATGGCCATGTCAGTGGTGATATGTTCAGTAGTCATCCTGACCCTAAAATAGAACCACCAGAGTAAACACCAGACTGTCAAGAGCCAATGCTATTAAATGTAGTGAATTTCACTGAAACCTGCATACAGTTAACCTTGTGTGCAAAGATATATCTTGTATTCAATTGTACTGCACTACTATGTTCTATCTCAGAGTTTTGGCTGATTTAGTTGCTAGCTGTATTTATAAATTATATAATGCCAATATAATACCTAAAGTGTATATTCTGGACTTTATTGTGGCCTATCACTTGGTGATAGTCTGAGCAATACCAAGTTGTAGAACTGTAGAAATACTACTCATATATTGAGATTTATTTTTGTTACCTTTTATGAGAGCTCCTTGGGGGTAAGTCAGTGTCCCTTGATTGTGTGTATTGGAAAGTGTTTGCAGTTTCAGCTATATTTTAATGTGCTCTCCCTTACAGTCTGGAGAGTTTATTCAATACAGGCTTACAGAAGCTGCTTGTCTGTGTTCTTACCTATTGTAGACATACTAGAAAGAACATCCAGAAGATACATTGGCAGACACTAGTAGAACTATTATCACCTACTTTCACAGCCCCCATGTGCAGTTAGACTAGAGTAACACTATATCTCTTAACTATTTTGGATCCAGTACATGAAGTGAGACCCACATTACTGTTATCTCTCCCTTAGATAGAAAACTGAATTCCCCCGTATTCCCCTATCAAGGGTTACAAACCGGGTTTGGCAAATGATAGTGACAGTCACTGGATTTTACTTTTTACCACTAGGGAAAACTTTTGACGTCAATTTCGTGGATTTAGTATGCTTGTGAAGCCTCGATTGAGATTTTTGATTGACATTTTTGCGAAGAAAACGTTCTACAGTACTACTAATTAAACACATTTACAAATGAACTTATCATTTTTCATGCATATATTTCTTTTCACAAATAAATGTTTGTAACAGTCTAATGTAACAAAAAAGTGTTTGTGTAAATTATGCAAATGTTACTTTCACTGTGATTGACGTAAACTATTCATCTCTATGAGCAGCTTGTATGTACTAAAGTCCCTTAATTGAAGGGTAATTGGACAAAATACTACAGAAAATGAAAACAAGGGAAAATAACAACTGAGATAGATACAAACCTTACGTCTGTTTTGGTATTGGGAAAACTGGTAGACCTAAACCTTTGTTATCAATCCCGTGTCCTTTTAAAATTAATTCTTCACTTTATGGTATTTTATCAAAAGTTTTGTTGTGAACGAAAATCAAAGAGAATTTAAAATTTAAAAAGCAAGTAAAATTCAATTGATTTGACATAGGTAGATTATCAGCAAAAAAATACAATAAAGTAAACACCAAAACAAGTATTACTACAGTTGTTGTTTACCACGTAATGATTTAGCGCAATTAAAGCTAATTATCGAAAGAAGAAAAAAAAACCAAAATTAATGAGGAAAAAATAATGACAGTACGATTGGATACGGATAATTAACAATTGTTTGTTTATGAGCTAAATCACAAAAAAACCAAAACTGGACGCATGATTGAACACAAAATAGTTGCGTAATGCGAAAAGTCCTGAGGGTGTGAAAGCCTTTCGCAGTGTCACTTGAGTTTTTCACGATACGCTCTTTACACAGGGAAGAGCAAAAAAAAAAAAAAAAAAAATCGCCAAAAATTGCCCCCAGTTGGGATTGAACCCGTGACCTCTGGATCATCATGCCAATGCTCTACCAACTGAGCTAAGTCAACATTCAGTTGCCAGCCTGAATCTTCATAGCCTTTGTAAAGTCATGCTCTATTGATTCTAGAAATGAACAAAGTGTGAAGTGGTACATGAAACATAGTTCACTTCAGAAATTTCCTGCTCAATACACACCTGCCTAGGTCAGTTGGTAGCACATTAGAATAATGATCCAGAGATCCTGGTTTCAATCCCAATTGGGGTAAACTTGATACTTTTTGTTTGCTCTTCCCTGTGTAAAGACCTGTCAGATAATCTGACAGAAACGCGTATCGTGAAAAAACCGATTAAAATCTGCAATATTTCGTCTATCTGGACGTTGTCTATTCCTAGGGATCGAATTCCAGATGCGAAAGACTTCCAGTTTTAACCAAAAAGTAGATTCTTGTTTGAAATGAGAGTAAATACAGAAAAATGTGAGCAAATCTGCCACATGGTCCATCAGAGACAAATTAAGTTTTAGTGCAAGGATTGGCTTGCATTTTTTTTTGTGAAATGAGATTGTTTCTTGTAAAATGGAACAAACTCATTTGGTGTCCCCAAGTAGGAGCCCCGTGTAGCAGAATACTCTAAGCCCCCGTAAAAATTCTGGCACTGGCCCCAATGGCACAGCAAAAATGGGCCCCCTCACACAAAAGAAATGTCATTTTTCACTTAAATATTAATTCCAAAACTAAATATTAATTTTGAATGTACAAAAATAGAGATATCTTATTTGAACTAATTTTTAAGTGAATATAATATAGTGATAATTTTGTTTACAAAGGTAAAAAATTTCCATTCTTGAAATTAAAAATATGAACAAAATGAAATAAATTTTGACTTGTTATAAAATTATTGCAAATATTGCATCAAATAATTAACACTAGATCTCTAGATCTGTGAAATCTGACAAAACATATTGTGAAAAACTAGAATGTTGATAGATCTGACAGATCTGTTAAATTTATGTTTCATTTTGGAATGATGGTCAGGTATGCTGAGGACACACAAATTTCCCAATATGTGATTATTATTCAGTGTAGTAAACTGAAGTGGAGTTTCCTTCTTCAAATTTTGTTGGGGACTGCTATTTTTCTGAAAAGCCAAATAAGAGGTTAACAAATATCAATTTTGTACTGTTGGTTATTTACGAAAAGTCTAACGTTGCCGTAACCTACTGTTCATTGCAAGATTCCGTTAAAAAGCTACATAGACAGAAGGTGCATTTTAGAAAACAACATGATGACATTTGTACGGTTGAGCAATTACCGGACCAATGAATTCAATTTCTCTTCGTGTAAATGTATAAACCCTGCATTTGTTGTGATAAGAGAGTAAATGCACAAAATGCAGTTTTTTCCTTTCTTACTTTGGATGTTTTTGGTAATGAATCATGAGAAAGGTAAGGGTATTATTATTGTAGTGTATTGTGGTGATCAACAGTGATGATTGTCTATTTTTTTTTTGAAATTTTTTGGAGGATATATTGGTCTGGTGATTGTATGCTTTTTTTCAGGAATTTAAAATTGGATCTAAACCAAATCTGGAAAAGATATGCATATTTGGTTTATCCATGCTGTAAATTAAACACCAAACATAGTATGGCATTTTTTTTGCGTCATAAATTTCGTCAAATATTTTACAGCATTTGGTGACTACTCGTTCACCATCGAAACAGGCTCACAAACTGACGCTGGAACCCTTGCTCCAGTTTTCTACCGATTCTTCGGAGAGTTGGGCACCACGGGCTTTTTGGAGCTCACAGGCGGAACCTTTGGAACAGGAGAGTAAGTGTCTATGTTTAGATGTAATGGTCCAAGTCGTTTTTCAGCGAATGTTGAGATCGCTCCCATTTGCTCAGTGTAAGCCGCAAATTTAAATAGGGCAGGGAAAGGGCGATAGAGCAATCCAATTGAGTTTTCCATAAATGACTTTCACTGAATTCAACGAATAGATATCTACCCAGAAATAGCAATAACTCTATTCTCCAGCTTCGAAATTAGAGACGTCTAAATTGATCAGTTTAAAATTACAGAACTTTGAGGTATTATTTCCATGAAGACGAGCACGAAAATCCAGGGTAACCCTGAAAAGAGCAACAATGTCTGTTTTACTGTTTCAGTGAGGACACTTTCACATCCGTGGGAGACATCGGACGACTCGGGACTATTTACATCTGGATCAACGCTAATGGTCTGTCCGACACCTGGATTTTTGAAAAGGTGAAACTTGTGTTTCTCAATTTGTTCAAACTGTAGATTTTAATTGGTAATAAATTAATTTGTGAAATACATCCATGTAAAATTTCAAAAAGTTTTACCTTCTCAACTTGGTGAAAAATAAAGCGAAAACAATATGTTCTCAAGACGACTGCTGCTTAATTTGAGAACTGTACAATTTCAAGAACTTTCTTCGAAAGGAATTTTTGTGATCACTAAATACTTAACCACGTGACATGCACCGCAAGACATAGGCGGTATGTGCTCGAAGACCCCATCTGTTCTCAAATTATTAAATACCTTATTTATCGCAGATAACCATAACAGATACAATGAGAAACGATCAGTATGTTTTTGAATGTGCATGTTCGATTGGTGGACCTTGGCCCATGCCTTGGGATGTGTTCCATACTTTTCAAAGTATGCATTTTACCCGACTATTTTCTATTTCGAATCGTTTTATGAATTTTGAATTTTGAGTGCATTCTTTCTTGGTGTGAGAATAAATAGTCATCGTAATTATCAGTGTTTAAAGCTAGAAACTGTTCATTTGACATTTGCTGAAGTATCCCCTTTTGCTAGGGTTTGCTCGTTTCGTGAAATTTGGCAGTTTTGCAACAAGTAGGTTTGAGCGCTTCCATTGCAAATGCGAACAACAAATCAGGTCCACTTTGCGATTCAAGTTTTGTCACACAATTCTCTTGTCATTGCCGCCAATTTTTGCCAATCACGTCAATCCTTACTAATTGCACACTGGGTACATGAAAATGTTTGGCCTTGATCTATCGCTGATTGGCTCCAAAGAAATGATATTGAAAACCTGTTACGAGTTAGCAGAAATTACGCCAAAAACGAGCACACCCCTGGATTCCCATTGTTTGTGAACCCCAAAATTCATGAGTGACATATCTATCTGTATTTCAGTGGATTACAAAATAGAAATACGGACGGGATCTCACATGGATGCAGGAAACAACGCAGCGATCCAGTACAGATTGGAGGGAACGTTAGGCAGCACTGCTGATCAGACGACGGCAGGATTCTTCGAGCAAAACAAGTAACTTTCTCAGTTCAATGGCTAGGAATTATTTTCAGACAGAGTGTCATGGGTAGGAATGCCACTTAATGTTAGTAGACTTCTACTCTAAGTCTACTGGCTACCAATTGTCAAAGTTTCGAAACAAAAACAGAAGACGTTGTTTTTAATTAAGGACATGTCTAAATCCCGAAACGCAGACCAAATGAAAAAGATATAATGCAGATAACTCATTTAAGTGAAGTCATTACTAGAAATGAACGTGAAGTCGGGTATCCAATCACATATACGGACACTAATTGCAATGCTATTTTATTCATAGAGACCCCGACAATGCCTGGAAGAACAATGCCCATTGGGCAATTGCGACACCATATTTCAGGTTCATTTCTAGTAATGTGTCATCATGTCTAGCAATGGCATGTGATTGGCAGGAAATCTCTGAAATGAACTTTGTTTTATGCATCACCTCACTTTTTGGACTTTTTGGATCATTTCTAGAATTTATAGAGTATGATTGTATAAAGCTCTAAGAGATTCAGACTGAAAACCAAATGTCAACTTAGAAATTAGCAAGGCATCAGATTAGACCATAAGAGGTCCTTGGTTCTATCCCTACCGAAGGTAATGTTTTTGCTACATTTAGTTTACTCTTACATTCAGGGAATCCTGGAAACCTTTCTTACTGGGTAATGTGTCAACTTGGTGGATAGCGCAGTTGTATACCGAGCAAGGGAGATTCTGTTCAAAGGAAGGAAGGGAGGGGTGGGTGCCCCAAACCCCTGCCTAACTCCGCCCCTCTGGCCAGGTAGAAAAGGACCTGCCCAAACCCTGCTCCCTGCCCAATCCCCCCTCCCACTTCCCACCCTCCCTCAACACGCACATGAATTTGCTTCTTTGCCTAAATCGTACCAGTAAGACTCTGTCATGAAGAGAAAATTATAAAAAAGATATTTGTTAATGGTAAAAGATTCATGTGTAGAATAACTGAACATTTCATACAGTGATGAAACGATGACTGCTGGTGGAGACGTAGGGATTCTGGGCAGATTGACAATCTGGCACGATGATGCTGGAGCGTCTCCTGATTGGTATCTTGAACAGGTAGATTTATGCCAGTTTTTGCATAATTAGCGCAGTCCAGTGTGCAGAATCAATAGAGCACTATTTATTAAAAAAGAAAAAAAAATCTTCTAACCAGGAGAGAAAAATGGCAATGAACAAGAAGAAAAAACGACCACAGCAGTATGAAATTTTAATTTAAATACATGTCCAGAAATAAGCAAATTAAAATGAATGAAAACCTGTGACAGTTGTGTTCTAAAAGTTATAGCAAACAATTCAGAAAGTAAAAGTGAACTGTTTTCATTGTAGGTTAAAATAACGGATAACAACCGGTCCCTGATTTATACTTTTGCCTGTAGCTGTTGGATCGGAGGAGGAAGTCCGTTAACACAAGTTAAGGAGTGGCCAGGTACAATTGCGGTTATTTGATATTTGGTAATGAGGAGGGGAAGAAAAAAATGAAAGAATACATGACAGAGAGGCAGAAAGATAGCCATGTAGATAGGGAGATTGACCATACGACAGATAGAGCAGGGGATCAGACATAGAAAGATACCGGTAGAATCTCGAACACGACCGGGATAACCAAAGCATAAAACCAAGTAGGCTTCACTTTAGTTGTCTCGTCAGTGTTGATGGCATCAGCATGACAATACTGGTGGCATATGTATGACAAAACATACAAACATACAAGGAATGTAACACTATTCACTTGCCTTGTTTTTGGATGTTACTTGTGCTTTGTGTAAGTAAAAATAGCTATTTCATATTGCAGTTGATGGAGATTGGAGCACCTGGTCGGATTGGGGATTCTGTGACTGTGATTCGCTCAAACAGAACAGGACTCGTAAGTGTGGTACTATGTTTGGTGGTTCGTGCGTCGGGCCGCCAGGGGGCGCTGAGGGAGAAATTCATACTGAATTGAGGATTGTGTTAATCCAGGTACGAGCACGAATATCAAGCTTCTGCACATCATTCTGAACCTCTCGTAAAATTAAAAGGTCAAAGTTATTATGGCATTGATTGGCTCTAAATTGCACGTTAACAGGTTTTGTACTTACTTTTCCTCGCATCAGCTAAAACTTGAGAAAAGGAAGCATCAGTGATTCCAGACAAAAATAGTTGTACACTGATTCCACAGCATAACTGACTTTTTGGACAGTTAGGCTACCAATTAGCTGACCTGTCACTTAACACTCTATTCACTAAAATCAAAACAATCAAAGAAAGACTAGATCCGGGGGGGTGGGGGGGTTTCAGCGCGGCGGATTGCATAATATAAACAGATTGCAAATGAGCCCAAAATGATCGCAGATGAATGGTGATAAACCTCAATCAAGTTCAATCAACTTCATAAATGTTTAATGAACTTACTTCAAATTGATTTAAGTTTAATTGACCTAATCTGTAATCAATTTTAAAATTTTTACTTTTTCAAAAGTTTTGAAAAAATTAAATATAATTTTAAAAATGTAAATATCTGAAAAAAAAAACAATACATAGAAGTGATTAGCATATAGGCATATTTTAAAAACTCAATTATTAGGGAAAACATAAGAATGAGTACTGAAAAGACAGAAAAAAATACAGTAAAAAATAAACTTCAAAAAGAAATACTCATATCTTCACTATAAATGAGTAAAATAAAAAAATAAATGTATCACATGAAAATTTAGTTCTTCTGAACAAAATGCAATAAAAAAGTTTTGGTGATGCCTTTCTATCAGACAGATCTCAACGGATTTAAATTGGACATTTTCCTCCTCTCATATGGCCCATTACAGCCAATGGTAATGAACTTCACATGCGATTTTTCATTGGTATGCGTTCTGCCATGATGATCCCCCCTGTATCAAATCTGACTGGTTCGTGAATAGTTTAATAATGGTTGACCATGAGAAAATTTATCATCTTCCTTTGGACGCCAAATTCTGATTGAACTAAAAAATTATCATAGAGAACCATTATAAAACTATTTGCGAACCAGTCAGAATTGATAGATATTCCTTCAGGTTGGTACAGTAAAATGCACCACCCATCTCAGCCAAAGAAATTGCTGTTTTTCAGTCTGGAAAAGGAAAAAATAATCTTACCTGTACAAGTATCTCTTTTGCGTCTTCAACGTCATAGTTTACGACAAAAAGCTTCGGGTCTCCAACTAGATTAACGTTATCGTCCAAGATTTCCGTTATCTCTTCTTTTGATCTGTGCCGCGTTAATCGGTATATCGTCGTAATCGTCGGCGTTTTATGCATCATTTCCCACAATAGTTTGTCACAATCTGAAAACGGAAACTTCGTCTTGAAGGCCCATTCAAACCGAATGAAAGCAAAAGCGAAAATTTTCGTGGCAATTTTTCCTTTGATTATTTAGACTTTTCTTTGATCCTTTTTACTTTCCGGTCGCTTGATGTGAACAGGTCCTTAAGTTCTGTTCACACCGAACGACCCTGTCACAGTCTTCATAACATTGAAGGGCGGCACTTTTGATCTTTTTGACGGGCACAGTGGACAACACAATAGGTTGCATACCCATTTTGCTCGTCGATGTAAGGTTTGTTACGGTGACGGAATCGCTTGGTGTGAAAGAGACCTTTAGACTTCGAAAACGTTCATCTTTCAACTACACTTGACCATAAAGAAATTTCATCTCAATATCTGTGCGACTTCTAATCTAATTTAGCTCTTATGTTGGAATGATATCATTGCAATAACAGGTATTCCTGGTGGATATAATTATGATTTTACCACTGTCGTCAAGTGCGTGGAAACTACTACGTAAATAGAGGTATTTTTACCTGGTGTAGCGATATCACCACACAGAAACACGATCTCACTCCATTTGTATTCATCCAAGCAAACAGCTCGCAATAGATCGAAGGGCATTTTACAAGTCATCAGTGGAGTTGAATAACTGTAATCTGCAAAACCCAGTCAAAAGGAACCGTGATAATTTAAGACCGTGTACGTAGTCGAGTTTTTCCACAATTAGTAGAACACAAAGTTGACAGATCTGGCAATTCCTTCTTACCTCATCTTTCCGATCTTAAATTTGTTACAGTCACTGATAAATTTGGTGGCATATGCTATTCAATCTTCTAATTAATAATATGAGAGAGAATATAGGGCCACTATGGTGGAGAGAAGTTACGTCATCACCCCTTTCCAAGT
>JBCAUG010710737.1:0-13278 GCA_038406175.1 Haplosyllis leylae
TTGAAATGTTTCTGAGGTTGTTGAAGCTGATGGGATGGCAGTAGTTGATCTTGTAGGGCGTCGAACTAGTCGCAAACATGAGTCCTCAGAATTGGTAGTAGTATTATTGGAGTTATGATTACCATCAGAGTTTGAATTAAAAATGTTTCTGATGACAGAGAGGGGTCTCATTCTTGCTTGTGGGTAGTTGGGGTTGATTGTGGTTTTGATTGCTCTGTTTGTACTGCAGTATGTTTTACTTGTTTGGAAAAAGTTGTTCGCTTTACCTTACGTGGTCTCGATCTTTCTACAACGGGATTTGCAGTGGCTCGTGATGTGGCCAAAGCCATAGCAGTGGCTTCGTTTGATCCTGGAATGGTACCTCTACATTCTTCTTCAGTAGTGCCAATGGTGGTATACCCTGAAGTGTCTTCCTCTGATGAAGGGTTGTCTGGTAATGTCTGTATTTCTTGTGAAACTGGTTTTTCATTTGGGGCAGCCATAGCAGGATGCTTCCATATTTACGGTATAAGATATAAATGATAAGGAATGAGATCTTACTGATTATTTTCCTGGCTATCTTGTTGGTGTGATTCGGCAACTTGTTGTTGTTGCTGGATTTTAGCTGAGGCTGTGGGGTCCTGGGCTTGGAGATGCATCCCTCAGAAACTAGTGCGGCGGGGTTGGTCCAATAAGCTTTGTGTTTCTTCACTCTTGGTTCGTCCCCTGCCAAAACCTCTGTACAAAGTACTTGGAGTGAGGGGTACAGTCACCGGGAGTGGGGTGTCTGATAGCTTCTCTGCTGACGTAGTTTCAGGATGGTTAGGGGGTGATGATGGTAAGTCTTCTCCCTCTTCAGCGTCCTGATATTTATTGTCTTCTGTATCACTGCCTTCAGTTTGACATTGATTCTGTTGAGGGTGGGCTTGTGGTGGTGTGTCCCACCAGTCAATATCAGATGTGTCCTTACGTGCCTCCCTCTTGGCTTTTCTATGGAGGTAAGCTTTCTGGCTGCAGGTCTTACAACCGTAGGGTAGGTGGTCCCAAGGGCATGCTGAAATATCTCTGCCTTGGGCAATTTGCGGCACGTCCTCATCACTGTTTTGAGTGTCTATTTCAATAGCATGGTAAGGCAGGTGTTGGTACATAGGTGCTGTACTGGTAGAAATGTCATCTTGATAGTACGGATTGTAGTTTAGAGCACTCCAAAGATTATGATTGACTTGTTGTTGATATTGTGTATATAGGTAAAAGTTATTTTCAAGATCTTGTAAGTGTTCTTGGCAAGAGTCTAAAATGGTATCCTGATATAGTGTCTCTGTTTGAGTGTCCTCGTCGTTTGTTGAAGTAGTAATCGAAGAAGAGTGTTCCAGAACTTGATTATATTGTTGATGACTAACCAAAAGTTTATACACTACTTGAAAAAGTCCTACTACAACTAAAGTAACTAAAACTGAAAAAGGATCCATCCGATGCTGGTTCAATTAATCGGTAAGGACCTCCATGTAAGGTGCACATTCTGCGTACCTCTTTACGAGAGTAAAGAGAAGTCGTTGGTTTACTGGTAGTGCGTTTATTCTACTCTGGGCCTATTAGCAGTGCACTTTATATATACGGGTATATAACGGCCTCCTATTGGCCAGTGTATTACGGATCTAGGGTATGGGCGGAGCCCTCCCTGTCGGTGCTTAGGCACGTGTCGTACCCTGCAAAATGACAATTCAATTGACTTCTTCACGTGAGAAGTTTAAATTAAATTGGTTATTGCTGATATATTATATATTTGTTTTCAGTATCATACATCAGCGCCTGGCTGATTGTTGGAGTTACGGTGGAAAGATTGGGAGCAGTAACTCTGCCTCACAAAGCCAAAATTCTCTTCACCAGAAAGAGAAGTTATATTGCTGTGGCTGTAATTTCAATATTCTTTATCATCTTCAATGCACCTTTTCTGGTGACATTTGGAATTGTTAAGATTCCAGTTACAAACATGGATCCTGTCAGTGATGATGCCGTAATGGAATTGCAGAGTGAAAGTTCTTTGATGACTGAAAATGGTTTGCAAACAACCATTAGCATTTGCAGTCCTAATAAAAATAAATTTTTCATCCCCTACAGGATTTGGATGTGGTACCCTATGGCCTCATATAATGTTGTGCCATTTTTGATTTTATTAGTTAGTAATATCACTATAATAACACATATAACTAGAGCCACTGCAAGAAGAAGGATGTTATCATCCCAAGGTAAGATAAAAAAACCTGACCTTTACAATAGATGTCTGTGAGGAAACTGTTGTTTAGTTTTTGACATTTTCTGGAAAATGTATCTGTATTTATAAAACTGTAGTATATTCTGTTAAATTAGTCCAGATGTCTGCTCCAAGTCAACGATTTTGTGATGGTTGATGTGCTTACCTTTGCCTCAGACTATCACTGGCATAATAGGAGGAAAGCTCAAATGAGCCAACACAGTTGTCTTAATTGGGCTAATTCTGACTAATCACCTTGAAACTAGAGATTTTTTGAGGCAAAGACTAACACTACAAGTTCTGTGACCTGGGTTAAATCCTTCCGAAGTTTTGGATAATTATTCTGTCATTTTGTGTTATAATTTCCCAGGCATTTGAAAATAGTAAATAAAAAATGTTAAAATTAATCAGTATTCTTGATAGGTATTTTGGTCTATTTGTTGCGTCACTGCTTTTGTCAAATTGATCTAAATTGAACTAACACGCCGAAATTATTTTTTTAAGAAAAGGTCAAATGCGATTTTATATTATCACTTCAGAAACCAACAAAGAAGACAACACAGATATGAGACTTACTATCACACTAATGTTTATTACGCTTCTCTTCATTGTAACCACAACACCTACAAGAGCTTATCACATTGGTAAGTTCAATTTTTATGAAAGCAGTTTTTACATTATTCACTCTGTTTTCAGTTCAGACAATTGAGATCTTTTTGATAATGTTTGAGTTCTGAGTTACTCGCAATTTAAAAGGATTGTACTGCAGTTGTAACGTCTATGCCACAATGTACTCAATCTTTAGGTATTCTGTGCTTCCCGTGACCCTCTTATGTGCTGCGCCCCATATCCTTTGTCTTTAATACCACCTCTATCGCATGCTCCGTATCCCGCCTATGTACTCCATATTCATGTCTGCCTCAAACAACTGTAAAACATTCAAAAATAATAAAGAAAAAATATAGAATTTAATTGTACAGTATTATTTTCAAATATATGCTTAAAAATATAATTTTTCTGAAATAAATCTGAACCTTATTTAGGTTTTATTTCAAAAACACCTTGAAATACACCATACTGGATTTTCAAGACTTTCACATACAATTCTGATCATGTTTGCATAATGATAGAAACACACATAAATAACTCAACATGCCCATGGAAAATAATGTCATGTATATTAGCCATAGTTTAATTTTTCCAGTGCGCTTAGTGATGGATATTCACAGCTTTTACGTAGCATATCTGGAAACTACTCACTGCCCTGTGAAAAATTGCCATATGTTTTGAAATTTCCAACTAGAGATTAGTATAGTTTTCTTTACATTTGAAAAGTATTATACTGAGATGGTATGGTAACATTGAAGTCTGGGTCCTGGCCACCCCATCTTGGGACCAACATTCACTGAGGCGTGTGTCCCCACAACTATTGCAAACCATTACCTTTATGATGTTACCTTAATAAAGTCAATACACCAAATGATCAAAATGCCATGCACACAACACTTTATGGGTCACCACCAAAACTATAAACCTTCAGGTGTGGTGACCTTTTCGAAAGTTACTAATTTCTTGAAGAGCAATGTCTGCTATGTTTGGATAGTAAAAACTGTTTTAATGTACCGGTTGTGCTAAAAGCAAGATTAATGTGTTGTTCCTTGACAGTTGGATATATTACCAGTGCAGACCCATTGGAGTATTACTCACAAAAGAATGTATTATGGGCTTTCATCATCTTGGGACCAACAATTAATCACAGCTGTAATTTCATTGTTTACATCATGTCAAATAAGGCATTCAGGAATGAATTTATATCGATGGTAAAGAGCCTGAAAAAACCTGAAAGGTAAACACTGGTGGAGCAAGTTTCAGGAACATTATCAAAGGAAAAGGAATATTTCTTTACGAATAAATTGAAATTAATTAGAACATTTGTTATGGAATCTAAATTTAACAATGTAGTAGTTAACTCCATACCAAACTATTTTATTTGCTTGACACAAGTCACAATTCCGATGTTTCCATTTCAAAAACTCATGTTACTCATGTTAAAAATATTAACATCAGCTCATATCATGGTATATTATCATCATGTATAAAGATGTTTAAATTGATGACCTTTCAGGCAACATTTTTGTTGGCTTGCTTTTTATTCACCTTAGGGGTAGGGGGCATGGCAAGCAAACAAAAATCTTAAAACTAATATTTTGCCAATTGTCATGTAATCAAGGTGAGTCATATAAGTCCTGCATTTGAATTTGAGTAGATGCAGGACAACTACATAATTAACTCTCTGATGAATAATTATTTGCTCCCTTGTAGATGTCAAGCAACCTAAAATAGTTTGGTATGAGGGTCACTATAAGTAGTACGGTATACATTGTTTTATCATTAACTGAATATTATAGAATGGTATCACACCTCGTACATGTGGGACTAGTATTGGGCTAATGGGGAAGGTAGAAGAATATTTCCATTTTACATGACCAAGTGTTTGTTTTATTTGAGACAGCAGTTGCCTCTAAAACACATACATTCAGGGAAACTCTTCCATGACGTTCGGTTTGTGAATCACCTATTTGTTTGTAATTAGGAAACGAACCCTCCATGACATAAGTTGTGTGTGTTTAAATATATGTGGATGTACACATCGTTGTTCAGTAGTTTAAAGTAGATTGTTTAAATTAGAACTATTCACATTGTTGTTTGAGGATGGAACAGTCCTGTCTTTTGAAAATAACAGATACATTTACTAATGAAATAAGTGTACAGTTGTGTAGCCTGGTGTAAGTTTGTTTAAATTTATCTTTCATCAACATAACTCAGTATAACAACTTTGCATATATCCAATTTAGTTCAGTTTAACTTGCTTTAAAAGTAGTTAACAGAACTTCACTAAATAAATCTTAACTCAGTATGAATTTTCAATACTGAAAAGCAGTTCTTTTTTGTTAAGTGTTCACGGATAAAACAGTTCAAATTTTTCTGAACGTCCTTGATGGTAAAGAATCTACTCGAGTTGTTCACGATAAGATTACATTTGCATTTTAAGCCTGAATTTGCATGAAGAAGTTTAAATTTTTTTTAAAAGTTGCCTCCAGTGGGATTTGAACTCACAACACTGACCATCATCTAAGGTCGAATGCTTATCCAAATGAGCCACAGATGCCTGTACTACTTGGCAGACCTTTAACTGAAGTCTGTTTCATGCACCATTTCACATTTGAAAAATCATTAAAGCATGTCTGATGTAAATTCTGTCTTAAAATGCTTCCTCATGCATGCTGACCAGTGGTCCAATATGGACTATGGGTCAGCAAACAAGTGGAAGCAAGTGGAATATTGAATCATTGGCCAAATACCCAACTATAAATTATACTGCTTTCGGTTGAAAAAATATTTCAAAATTTTTTATTACCAAATATTAAACTTGAACAAGTGAAAAACTCAAGATGCCATTTTTCTTGTTGATATTCTATCATAGGTCATGAGGGAAGAGGAAATTGCCTGGCACCTTGGTCCGCATCCCCATCTGAATACGACCTGTGAATATTCTTGGTGTAATTCACAGCTGAGGATCACACACTACCCAGAAATCATTTCTTATCTACAGTTGTGTCCACATTAAAAATATTTCATACATAAGTGTCTAGCACACTTTTCACATGACAATGAGGTTACAGTAGTTTAAAAATCGTCAGAAATAAGTGTTGACAGTTATGAAGGTGCACTTTGAAACTTTAAAAAAACAGGATTTTTTCATTTTGGCATCAGATATAATAGATGTTATCTCACACTTTTCTCCACATGTAATTTCCACAAGTTAAAAACAAATCTACTATATATTATATCTTTACTTAGCGGAATGCCATGCGGATATTAAGTGGAATGCTAAGCGGATATAAACTCGTATCAATGGTATTAGTACTAAATAGCATACTTTTATGTGTCCGTATATTTATTAGTATTTCAAAACACAATTCTCTTACTGTGATTATTTCCCTAGTGACCACTGCAACTTCCACCACGCTCACAGATGTTCATCAGTTCGGTTCCATTTGGAGATTTATGGAACTCGTTTCTGTAATACCATCTTCAGCCTTGTAAAGAAACTGATATCTAAGGGTTAGAGAAAATTTTTATGAAGCTGATTTTAATTGAAAAGATATGTGGAAATAATTTCAAATGCATACTGTGAAACAGAGAACTGCAATTTGTAATTATATTGTTACACAATGCTTGGATTTGGTCTTGTAGTGATGATGCTACTATCTAATTTTTCTCATTTCTGGCTTTTCGTATTAATTGCCTGCTTTCCTAGATAGCGCCCATGCAGGGTAAACAAATAGATTGAACCCAATAGGAATGCTTTATTCCAGACACACCTTTGTTTCCATGACCTTATATGGCCACAATAGCTAAATTTTGACATAAGAGGACACTTATGCCCCTGGCTTATCCCTATTACTGCGCACCCCAAAAAAACTAGTAATTTAAAAGAGAAAATTTGACCATTCATTAAGTTATGTTTGGAATAATGTACATCTTCATCTTGGTGGGGGCACAGTGGTAATCAGATGAGTAAATGAGTTGAGTAGTGTTAAAATTGATCCTCTTCAAACTACATACAAACGAATCTGATAGAGCACTGTTTCACATCTGTCTAGCTGATTTCCTTGGGGTCACCTATCCCAGGGGAAACCTTCCCTTCAAGCCACAGTTTATTTGATGTCTCCACCATTTTGCGGTTTTGAGTGGTATTCCAATAAGTAAACGAATCAAGGAACTTTAAATTGTTCCTCTGCAGACTGCACATAACCAAATTTGATGGAGCATTATTCCATATCTACCTGACTGGTTTCCTTGAGGTTACCTATCCTGGAAAGGTGCAGTTGAGTAGGTGTCTCCATTTTGTTGGGAGGAGGCGGGCTGAGTTGTAGTGCAATGAGTAACTGAGTTGTTTTTCCATCAACCATGTGTGATCAAATGGTACCAATCTGTTTTGACTCAGCCAGGACTGGTGAGAAGTTCTGAGATACTTACTGAACCATATGACCCTCCAACCTTATCTGAGAGGCAGAGAAATTGATATGTGTAAATGAGCCAAGAGGTATTTGTGAATTTGTCAGAAACCATTTTAGTTGCAAAACAGATGCACTGTTTGCTCAAATATGTAAATACAAAATGTGATGCAATGTTGATTCCAGTCAAGGGAGACAAAGTGTGAGAACATCTTACACAAAAATAGAGCTTCTTGTATGCACCAAGAAAACATGTGAAATGTGTCAGTCCATGGTGATGTGTATTGCTTGTAACATGCACTGCTGGCTGGTCGTAATCTGAGAAGAGTTCGTCGTAAGTAACGTAAACATATAAATCTAAAAAAAAATCTCCTTATGCAATATTCTACAAAGCTACTAATAAAGCTGTTCATTCTGCGAAACACCTGCGCACTTGCAGATGAATAACATACAAAGTAGCAGTTAACTGGTAAACAAAAAACCTTCCAATGGGGGAAATGGTAAGATAAATTTTAATTAATCAATTAAGTCGACTAAAGATTGCAGGTACATTAGATTAACTTCGAAACTTTAAATTAATTTCCCAGATAAGAGTCTTTCATGAGTCGCTGTTGTTTTTTTGAAAATCTAAATTAACTTTAGAGAAAATTTAGCTGATTAGACTAAATAGACAAGAAACTTTTAAGATAACACTTACACGATCTAGTTTTTCACGAGATCTAGAAGTGGATTTCTACTCCTTGCTATTGTGTGCATTAATTTTTTTGATGAAGTACACACAATCTAACAAGTCCCGGAATATTAAATAACCCTTACCTTTACAATTAAAATTATGACATTTTCTAAAATATTGCATTGTCCCAATTTGTTTAAAATAGTTGACGTTATTTATCTAGTCTGACAGATTTGATAATCAGACGGGCGTGAATTTTAATCAGACGGGCATGGAAGTCGGTAATGCCGGCAACAGGAAAGTGTTACTAACCGTGAGGTGAGTCTGCGAAGCCAGTTATTTAAAGATCCATCACTGAAGTTTTGCTTGGACATCTCAGACCAATTGCCCACTGCCTGGAGGACCAAGTCCAAGGGCTTTAGCCCAAGGACTAGGTACCCGGCAGCTGGGCATGAGGTCTGAGGTGTCTAGGCATAAAAATAAAATTGTGGATCATGTTCTAACCCAATTTAATAAATTTTATGACTGTATTTTTATATTATAAAGTATATAAATAGTGCTAAAATATGTTTTTGTTGAGAGGACAAAAAGTCTTGGTAAGACAACTAATGATTTTGCTCTAGGGCAAAAATCCTTGGTGAGGCAACCAAAGCTTTTGCCCTCTTATTAATTTCAATGCAAGGAGAGGTCTTTGGTTGCTTCAGACCAAACACTTTGGTCTGAGACAACTAAACAGCCATAGGCAGGTTAGAATACACAACCACTCATTCAGCTTAGTTTCTCACCGTAAGCAATCGGTTGGAGAAATACGCCCATTGACGCAATGTTATTTTAGGAATCATAAAAGCTCATTATAATATTGTGAAAACTAGGCCATCTAATGTTAATTGTGGGAATATCAATGCAATTGCAATGGAGCCCACTCATGTGTGACTGGTACAAAGGTGCCATCATCGCAAATTTATGATTCTTTTCATTTCTTCTTCTGTGACAGATTCTCCCGGACTTAGCAAATATTAGACATATTTTTGTTATCCTATTCAAGTATTAAGGTTACAGATGAAGACCATATAGTGACAGGCTTTTTCTATATTTCCTCATTTGAAATTAAAATATATACATTATAAAAATTATTTTAATTATTTTGCAGATTTATTTTGTTGACAATAATTATACTTTTTGGACTAATAGGAAATACCTTATCAGTATTTACTCTGAGAAGACCCTCATTTTCTAGTTCTTCAACCATTCCTTTTCTTATAGCTTTAGCAGTTTTTGATAATGTTCAGGTTATAACAGGTAAGATATTAAACTTGTTACAGGTAGGCTTTAGTAGCTTTTTTTGATGGTCCATCACTTAGCTCTCTATTCATTGAAACCCCAACAATCCTGAGACAATAGGTATCATTTGGTAGTGATAGTTAGGCAAACTACCATAAAAGCTAGTAATGGGTTGAATATGTCCTTCTTGAATACATTTTAAGATTTAATCTATGTTCCAGAATACTGAAAATTTAAGTTTTTGAAGTAGGTGTCAAATTTACCCAGACCCTTAAGTTTAGTCAAATACTCACAAAATACTCTAGACCATAAAATATCTGACATACCTTTTTCCAATGGTCGTCTGTGCGGAATTTATCATGCTACGGGTTTTTACATCCCCTTACAACAATCGTGTTTTTCCTATTTTGGTTTTGAAATTAGGTGAATTCATCTAATTAGTTGAATTAGACAATGCTTCATGGATACTGGAATCTATTATCTATGAATAGTAATTTTTCCATACATAATGTATTTAGCTATCTATGGATAGTGCAAATTCATTTTTACCTATCCATAGAGAGTGCTCATTCATTTTGCACTTTCAATGTATAATGCTACATTATCCATGAATAGTGAACTGCTCCATGGATAATGCAAATGAGTTCATCTATGCATGTATAGTCAATTCTGGTATCCATGTACAATTGGGTGAATTCGTCTAATTCATCTAATGCAGCAAGATCCAAAACCAAAATAGGAGAAACACGATTATTTCTTGTCTGTTTTCAGACAATATAAACCATTATAAACAAGAAGACAGTACCCCGAGAAAAAAGTCGAATATAATTAGAGGCTCAAAGCGAAACATTTTGAATGAGGTCTGTAGTCCCTTTGTAACAAATTAAATGGAATCATTTTGCACCACAGGACCTCTTTGTGACTGGATTGAGGATCCTCATTTAGTTGGTTTTTATCTGCAAGGTGCTTCACCAGCAGCGTGTAAACTAAGAAATTATATTCTATACACAGGTGAAATACTTATTATATTATGTCGTAATGTCAAGATGATTAAGCAAAGAAATCGTGGCACAAAAAGAAGCAGTCAAAATAAAAAAGTAAATGAAAGGAACAGACAGAAATGCTGCAGAATATTTGTGAAATTGATACAATGACAAAAAACTGACAGTTATTGTGTTAATTCTATCTGCAGAAATTGTAACATCAAATTCATTTAGATTTAGATACTGATTCAAATTGAATGGGTGTTTGTTGGTATTAGATCCATTTTTTTTCAGGATCATACATTAGTGCCTGGCAGATTGTTGGAGTTACGTTAGAAAGATTGGGAGCAGTAATTTTGCCTTATAATGCCAAAATTCTGTTTACTAGACAGAGAAGCTACATTTTAGTGGCTGCAATTTCATTATTTTTCATGATATTCAATGCACCTTTTCTGGTGATGTTTGGAATTGTTGGGAATACCTGCAGTCCCAGAAAAAATTCATTTTTTATCCCCTATAAAATTTGGAGTTGATATCCGATGGCCGCTTATAACGTTTTGCCATTTTTGATCTTGTTAGTTAGTAATATCATTATAATAACAGTTATAACCAGAGCCACTGCAAGAAGAAGAACGATGTCATCCCAAGGTAAGTCTATATTTTGAATCCCATTACTGAAAATTATCCCTAAATATTGGTAGAGCAATTAGAAAATGGCGTTGTTGTGCCACAGATTATTGTGAAGATGTTCACGATAAGATCAAATTTACAATTTAGGCCTGAATTCAGATCGAACGGTTTACAAAATTCTGCAAAAATAATGTCGCCTCCAGTGGGAATTTAACCCACAGTACTGACCATCACTGGCTTAGAAGTCTGATGCTTATCCAATTGTGCAAACCAGACATGTGTTACTTGGGAGAACTTCAACTAAAGTTTGTTTCGTGTACCATTTCACTTTTGGACTTGGATCATTTGTGGTTAGAGCAAGGTTTGTTAAAGGTGTTAAAGATTCAGACTGATAACCAAATGTCAACTTAGCACAGGCAGAAAGGCATCAGCATAGATCACAAGAGGACCTGGTTTCTATCCCCACTGGAGGCAATTTCTATTTTGCTGAATTTCTTTTGCTTCAGCTTGTCTGATGTAAATTCAGGCTTAAAATGTCAAATTTGATGTTATCGTGAAATTTCAACTCGAATTAGCGATAATTCTCAGTAATGGTGTACACTTTACAGGAATATCAGTAAATACTAACTATTTCGACGACGTCAGGAAAGTATTATTATAATGTGTGTATTTTGAATTATTCATATTTTCTGAAGGGACTAATAGCTTATACAAAATAAAGCATGTCGAAGCTGTATCACATATTGCAAATGTTCTGATAATAGATTTTTCCTTAAATTCAGTTTTTAAATATGTCAATGGTCACTGAAAAATCAATTTTAGACTAATCTCCTGCAGATTGACTAAATTTGATTACTTTGCAACAAGTACTGATTAAATTTTAAGCGTCCATCCTTAAGAACGTTTTTATTTACCGTTTTGAAATTGTGAGAAACATCAACTAAATGATGGAACAGTTGAACTTTTTTATGTTTTAACACAGGCAGATAAAAATCCTTAGTTCAGCTCACACAAAAGATATTGGTATAATTTGAATCTTCTACAGAGATCAATGATTGCCTATCATTTTTTATTCCAAACGAAATATATTTCTATTTTTAAAAGTTAAGAAAAAATCTCTCAAACCATTGTATACAATACAGATTTTTTTGTCAACATCCAAAAAAGGCTGTGACGCATCACGACATCATGTAATTTTTGAGACAACAAAGGCAACACTTATATACTCATCAATCAAATTGGCACATCATGTGTCGCTTACTATCAGCATTCACTATCTGAATAAGGACTTGAATTTGTCAAATTAGTCAAAAATATTAACCGTCAACGAAACACAGACCATACGTTACAGTGAGTCCCCTTTGCCTCACGCGTTTCGCTCATCACTGATTTTGTCAAATTGAGATATTTGAGCCAGTGCCTTTACGTTGTGGCTTCAGAAACAAGCATAGAAGACAACAAAGATCTGTGACTTACTATCACACTAATGTTTATTTCGCTTCTCTTCATTGTAACCACAACACCTACAAGAGCTTATCACATTGGTAAGTCCAATTTTTATGAAAGCAGTTTTTGTGAATAAACAATAGCAAGTACCCGCAACACCAACCAAAAATACCAAGAAAAATCCAATATTTTTTGGAATATTTGAGCATAACATCAGCTGTGTGACTAACTTCACTTTCAATGAACATTTTCATACGTAAATAATGTGCTATCCTTTGGCAGTTGGAACAGTTACCGGTGCAGATCCAAAGGAGCATTACTCACAAAATAATATGTTGTGGGCTTTCATCATCTTGGGACCAACAATTAACCACAGCAGCAACTTCCTTATTTATATCATGTCAAATAAAGCCTTCAGGAATGAGTTCATATCGATGGTAAAGGGTCTGAAAAAAACCTGAAAGGTAATATTCGAGATTTTCATGAATTTACATTTATGCTTAAATTGACACCTTACAAGTCTTGATATCAAATTAAAAATTAATTAAATCAAACAAAACTAAATTCGATTTATTACATTCAATAATGTCAATTAACATTAAATTACAAAAAAATAAATTTATCAAAGCAACAAGAGCTCAAATTTTACTAATTTTAGTGGCATACAATTTGCTGTGTAGATTTGTTATTTGCCATTTTTGGTAGATATTTTATACCCCTGATTTCAAAATAATTATTGGCACTCTCCCACCCAAATAGCCTTATGGCATAATCTGGTGTGCATTTCATTGATAAAACTTTAAACTTGTAATGAATGTTTAGATTATGGTATTTAATTTTTAGTATGCTATCAATTAATTGTATAAAAATATATCTATAACATAGAGCAGGTGCACCAACAGTGGGTAACTTTTTTCATATTGCTATAATTCCCTAGTTATTAATCAGAATTTAATAACAATGTACATATAAATGGTACACACATCTCAGTACTGAGGAAACATATAATAGATA
>JBCAUG010710748.1:0-13276 GCA_038406175.1 Haplosyllis leylae
TCAACAAATATTCTAGCCTTTGTCCTTGCTTAAGCGCAGGTAACGGCTAGCACAGGTAAGAGAGGCAAATATAACATTGTTCAGTGAAACAAATTAGACAAAACCACTGAAGCAGGATACCAGTGATTATGGCTTGACATCCAATCGAGTTTTTCTACAATTCGTCATTTCTTGTTACGTCCTGGAAGGATTCGGCCAGCATTTACATCTTGATAACATTTTGAGAAGAAATTATTGTTTTTATTTATTTGATTTTGAAAAATCAAAATCATTTGGATTTTTCTATATCATATTGAGATAATTTAAGTTTCTGGAAATTACTGCATAAGGGACTAGTTCGTTGACACTTTGCAACAAGTTTTATATACTTCAAAATGGGTTCCATTTACAACAATGACAATGCATCATTTTGTCTTTGTCATCAAGTGTAAACAGTAACATTGGTAACCATGTATATCTGTGACAGTAAAATTTCACATAACTGTCATCAAATGCAAATGGCACCTTACAATGGCAGAGGAAAAGTACTATCTGAAATTTAATCATATGAAATGATAAATATTCTCAGGCCAAAAAATTAATTCAGTCTGTGAATGTCCTCCAAATTTTAATTGAACTCCTAGTTTAATCAATAAATGTTCTTTTATTTACTAAAGTTTAATTTAATACAGTGCAGTCTCAACTTAGCTCATGATCGTTGGAGGATATTAACAGGCTGAATTATTTCTTTGGTCTGAAAATATTTATAATTTCATATGATTATTTTCAGATAACAATTTTACTTTGGAATAAATTACCATTGTAAAGTGGTAGAAACCAAATTTATCTGAATATGAGGCTTTAGTGAACTACTATGGCCAAGGGACATTTCTCAGCTTTTACATTTGGACAAATTTGTTATCAAATTGAAGCAATTTTTGTTCTTTCATATTTTACGGAATAAGCTGAATTTGACGCTGGTTCTTGATTCAAAATGGTGCCAAAATCAAACCCTACTATTATTAAAAAATTAACTTATTACGCAGATTCCAAATAGGGGACATTTTGAATCCTTTAATTTACTGCTATTAATGGTGTAATTTTTTCCCTGAAATATGTCCCCTATTTGGAGAAATGTCCTCTGGCCATAGTACTTCACGATGATGGAATATGATATGGAAAATACAAATTCTTGATTCTTCAAAGTTGCATAAAATTTTAATTGTGTTTTCGGAGCAGAAAGGTGAAGGACTCAAGGTTTCTCCATTTAAACCTTGTGTAGTTTAACTAATTGCACTCAGAAAAATTCCCCCCAAAAAGATTTTGTTACACATTCGAGTTTTTCTAAATTTTTCATTATTTACATTGCTTTCTTAGCAAAATTGATTGCCATTTTATTTTATAACATTAATAAGGAATTAATGTTTTTGTTCATTTCTGTCAATGCAATGATCATTAGAGGCAAAGCCGAGCGCTGCAAGCGCTGTAGCTGAAATGGGGGGCATCTGATTTAATTGTGCAGTCCTGGGTTCAATCCCTGAAAAAAGTTTTATTTTCGCAAAATTTGTTTTAACTAATCTGATTAATGGGAAACAATTTAAATAGGAAAAAGTCAAATACCAGTTCGATTTGAGATTTCTTTAAGCTTTGAAGTATCATGCGTTTGGAATATCGTGCGGGCAATTTACCACATTTAAAGACGTTACAGTGACGTTATTATTACCAGTTCCTCAGACTTTTAATTTCCTTTCTGTGACAAATAGACTGGCTGAGTGTGGCAATCATCACCCGGTAAGGAGGTTGCTCTTTCCTTTATTGCACAGCCGTGGGTGACCGTAGATTGATTGGTAATTCGTGTAATGTGACTCGGATTACAGCTTATTGAGGACATCCAGTGAAGCAAGGAAAAACAAGAACTATCAGGCCATCCGCTTTCTCTTTTAATAACATAAAGTAAAATTCTCTTTTATATAAAGTACAATGGAGATAATAATTTTTAAATTTCGCAACTTAGCTGTTTTCTTAGAGAAATCAAAACCACATAAAATAAATCCCAAAAATGAAAGTAAGCAGCAAACTGACCCCGTAGATACTAAATGTTGTTCATTCAATTATAATACGGGTCCATGATGGGTTATCTACAGATGTGCCTTGGCCGCATTCCGAAGGAATGGCGAAGGTAATGTTTTCACTTTGTCCACCACCGGGGGAAGGGGGGGGGGGTATCCAGGTCCCAGGTTCTTTCCAAGGTCTCTGGTCCATGTTCCTTCCAGGGGGTACCCCAGTCCCTGGTTCTCTCTCTGGTCCCATGTCCTCTTGGGGAAGGGGGAACCCAAGTCCCAGGCAGGAGGGGGTTCCCCAGGACAGGGGTCCCCCCCGGTCAGAACATGACAGGGAGTACCCCCCCCCCCCCAGACAGGTTACGTTGCCGGCGGTACGCCTCGTATGGTTCCTGCAGGAGGACTTTCTTGTTTAAACACGTTTTTATGTCATCAGAAAAATGCATTATGTGCCTAAGGATTCCTTGTTCAGGTGGGTAATCCAACAGGAGGCAATTAGTTGGAGCAGCTACAATTAAATAAGCTATCGTCGCGTAAAATGCTACTCCTCTCTGCGGGTGTACAGCGGAAAATGAACGTTTCTAATTGAGTCACCCTCTCCAGTTGACCCTGCCTCTGGTTACAATATCTTACCAGACGTTTTGAACGCACAATCCAAGGATCAGGAATCGAACTTAACAGCGGATGATGAGCGCACCAGGGCTTTTGGTGTTGCATGGCCACTTGGGGCATGACTTTTATGCTTAGGTCCCCTAAAATTGTTTTACTCAGCACACTTGTTTTCGAATGACGTGTGCTTAATTCCAATGAGTACATATCTCTGATGCACGGAAATGTCCATACTTGAAGCGTACACGGTTAGGGCCACAAAATTTCGGGAATGGTGGCTGAGCGCAAAAACAAAGAAAACAAAAAACAAATATTGATTGTTCAAGTGTATCGAGATCAAAGCAGAACAAAACAAAAGAATATAAATATAAGTAGCGTCATAAACAATAAAGACTTGTTTACACTTGACGTTTGCGTGTGCTTCTGCGTTTGACGCAATGAATGGAATCCATGGCTGCAAGTAGAGGTGTTTACACTTAACGTCTCAATTTTCAAGAACGGGACGGCAAAGATCAAAGGAAAACTCACACGCAGACGTTAGGTGTAAACCAGGCTTAAGTTTTACACAAGAATCTTTAGTGTACATATGGTGAATAGAAAAAAAAACAAGACTAGTCCTTTAGTTACATGTCAAAACCTTTCCCGACAATACTGTGAGCATGATCTGGTTCTTCTGACGAAAATTTTTGTGATCAACCTCATCACAGTATTTCTTAACTCTCATTCCATTCCAGATTTTCACAAACTGACATATCTGACACAAATGTTAGCAGAACCCTCACCAATTGTTCTTTAATTTACATAAAAATTTTTTCCATGTGTTTGCAACAGCATTTTTTAAAAACATGTGCTGGATGGTTTTTTAGTGAAATTGAGAAAAATGATGAATCCAACATAAAACAAAAATCCTGCCAGATTTATCAGTCAGTGAATTCACGAAAATCTCCACTCAGCAGAGGAACAAATTAGTTATGTGTTTTAGTCTTTTTATCGTATTAGAAATAGTTAGATATTTTATGTTATGACAACTGGAATGTCAACGTCCATCTGGTATCAAATTATAAATTTGTTCTGATTGGGTTATGACATATTCTGCAAGTGGAAGTTACAAGTTTGCATTGGGAAGCTAAAATGAACCAAACGTTATTTGATGTCCACTTGTCTAAAATTAGAAGATACAAAATAGAACAATACTATCTACACAAAAAGCACCTGTATTGGCTGACAAGACTAGACTCTAGTCATCACTAAACAAAAAGCACCCAAACGAATAAGCAGCTGATTCTCCTCCACGAAACTGATGCAAAATTGCCAATAATTACTTGCCTTGAATAAATAGTAATTTTTTAACTACGATATGTCTCACTTATGAACAAATCTAAAGCACTAATAATTGCACAGTTGCGTGACTGATTTCCTGCTTTGCGCACGAAAAACTCTTGCGAGTCGGGTGGCCTTTGGGAAAAATAGGTCTACAAACTGTACGGCGAATTGTCAGTCTCATGTCAGAGAACGCTAGCAAAGCTATGGATTTGCGACCTCCCAAACTGGAGCAGAAAATTTCACCATGAACGTTCTTAGGGTTCTAAATTCATTAGTCCATTTCTGTACTAAATTGAATAGTTAACGACTTTAATAACTTGAATAAATAGTAATCGTAACAATACAATAATCACTGGTATCTTTCGGTACACATTGTCAATAACATATTTAAGATACAAATTACATCACGACTAATTATTCACTTGTGACAACTTTTCCGATTCCATTACACTAGTCATAATAATAATGCACAAGATAGCAACTTATTTTAGCATATTTCGCACCCTTATGTAAATTTCCTCGTTATTCAATTCCTATATTGAATACAACAACTTGAATAGAAACAATACAGTTCCAATACCTTTCCAAATACATAGTACTGTCGGAATATGTTCCCGATGCACATAAATTACATTGAGAGTATTACATGATAGCAAATTATATATCAGCATATTTCACCAGCTTAAATTTCCTTATTTCTGAAAATAATCTACCGTAATTCAATGGCAATTTTAAACTGGAATGAACATTTGTTCTATCGCTGCAAGCCCCCTCTATTACTACAAAAATACAAACAATTTGGTATATTCTTATAAATACACAGACTTATTTCTCCGTACTAGAATAATAATTATTATCATTGTAAATGTGTACAAGTACATTTTGAAGATCGGTAAGTGGGTTACCATTTGACCTCTGGTCCCTTTAAATTTGCAACATTTATTTTCGGTGGGATTATGGATGATGTCAAAAAAAAATTTTAACAGCTGATATTTTTGAGGTCATCGTTCATTTTAAAGTAAAGTTCGGTGGGATTATGGCTGATGTCAAAAAAAAAAAAAAAAATTAACAGCTGATATTTTTGAGGTCATCGTTCTTTTTAAAGTAAAGTTTTTCTTTAATTAATTAAACATTTGTTCTAATATCACATGACGGAAACAATTTCCCGTCAAAGGCACTTTGGGAGGTAGAACTGAAACAACTTGAGCTTCACCGGAAATCTGCTAACCATCAACTTCTTTATATTAGCGACTCGTGCTTATTAGGTTGTACAGTGTGTGCTGAGGATATTCGTAATTTTGCACAAAGGTATGAAAACACATTAATGGGAAGATGGCGAAATGGTAACCCACTGTTCACATGTACAGACGCCATAGCTGTAACATTGTGTATTTTTTCTGGCGAGCGGAGAGGATCTTTTCGTCCTCATCATTCTAGTTTTCGACCACGCTGAACTTGACATTGTTCTTATCCAGGCGCTCAATCAGTTTTGTCTCATAAAAGGCTCCACCAGGAGTGTACACACCACCACTGCGAAAAAAGTGAATTACAATCAAAGAACCGACAAGTCAATTACAATTGTTAATCCTGCGCACTGTACTGCAGTATTTTGTTGCATGTAATTTATTTCTTACCCTTTTGGTAGTTTTTCAGCTTCTTTTAGCAAAGTGTAAGCGCATTGCACCATACAGATTGGTGTTGCTACGTAACCAGGCTCTGAAACACAAACCAGAAAACACTGTATGAAATAATACACATGATTTCAGAACACTAAGCAGATATAAGAACATTGCACAAGTGGTATGTTGGAGTCCTTTGTACTTGGACGGTATCTGTGGACATAAATGAAAAATCTTGTTCTACTTAGAGTTACTCTTGTTTGTTTCCGAGTTTTTGCTGTCGTTGAATTTACTTGGTATCACTCACCAGGTCCAAGAACTTTAGTTACGAGTTTTTTCTTCGGTTCATCTTCAGGCTGCTCATCTTTATCGGAAAGTTTCTTTTCATATCCTTGAGCAACAAACGTATACGAAAACGTAGTTCCATCAATCTGGAAAGTAATCAGGTTCACAATAACGCAATGTACATAAAATAAATTTAAACACGTGACAAGTCTAATGTTAAAGTACACTAGGGTCAATAACTTTGCAAATAACTTGAGAAAAATGCCCCAGTGATGCCCATTATCACAGTTAGCGCAACTTCTTTTTTTAACTGTGTAGTTTTGCAGCTTTACCTGTTTCTGGGTTGGCCCTTCATGTGAGAACATTCCCATTGAAAACAGTCTTGGGAACTGAAATGAAAACATGACATTTTTTCCCCACGTGGTTTTCGAATTTAGCAAGTTCATAAAAATTCTACCAACATAAATTCAGGACATATCTTACCGTCTTCAGGATAGTTCTGCCAAGACCAAAGCTCGCGAGACCAGCGAACACCATTCCAAAAATGGACATGAAGATCGTAGCTATCAAGGATGGCATTCGAAAGAAAGCATTAAATTGTATCTGAAGAGCAAAAAGAAAGTACTCTTGTGATTACTATCTATGTACGCAGAGACAGAGAGGTGATATTTTCAGTCGTGTGTGTCTGTGTGTGTGCATAACGATTCAGGTTGTAGTTTTTTCACCACTAGAGCCATTTCATTTTTTACCCAGATATATATTTAGAACATGTGAGTCAAGTTTGAATACCAAGATAATTGTGTCAAGGTAAAACCAGCAAAAAGCCATATTTTCTTTGAAAATGATTGGACTTCATTGAAACATTTTTACTTACAGCCCTTTGGTTCTTTTCATCGTGCAGATACCTCTGTGTTCGGCTGATAACAGACCTGTCACTTCCTTGGAATGGCACACACCAGTTGTCTACGTCTGTACTCCTCCACACTACGCCTCTACAAGGGATCAAACAAATTCAAAAACGCTCTCTGCATGTCGAGTGAACAATAAACACTGTGTATCAGGCAAAATGCAACAAAATTCCCTCTTGAGAAACCACTCTCTTTCATGGACAGTTTTAAAACGATCTTCATGAGTTTTGATATTTACAACCATTCATCTACACTGGGTCCCGCTTACGAGTTCGGTTAGTACGCGGTTACTACGAGCACCCGCCTACATGGAGTAGATTTCTTTGCATCAAAATCATTGACAGCAATGTTAAAAAGTTCAGTTACTCCGAGCACCCTCTTCCCTCTTACAACGAGTAGTTTTCTTTGCATCTCTGTACTCGTTATAAGCGGGGCCCACTGTACACATGGTATCAGGCCGTGACTTTGGTATACTTAAAGGCCAAGAGAATTCTTTGAAATATTTTTGTCTTTCACTCAAGTACCATCATTTCCAGTGGGCATGATGATTGTCGCAAATATCGGGGCTTCATTGCATGCACGTTTATATTTTACTTTAACGTTCGCGTATTTTTGCATATTTGCAAGTACACTGGGTCCCGCTTACAACGAATTCGGTTGCAACGAGAACCCAACTACAACGAGCAGTTTTCTTTACATCAGAATCACTTACACCAATGTTAAAAAGTTCAGTTACAATGAGTGTTTGCTTAGAATGAATAAATAGTTTATTTTGCGTCATTTTATTCCAATCTTCATCCTCGTTACATACCTTTTCGGTAGCTTGTGTTTTGCAGTTGGCAGGCGTTCTGGGTAGAGTTGCTTTCTCTGGTTAATTGTATCTTTAATATGACCAAACCCATCGACTGCAGATTCCCAAGTTCCGTAATGACCAACGGCTCCCTGATTAAAATGACATATGATTGAGGTTGTATGGTGGTGCTAACAAGGGTCTAGTCACACTTACTGTCAAAAGTCACCGTTATTGTCACCGTTTGGAAATAGGTTGATTGGATTCTAATGTTGATGTTTACACACAACATTCCGCTGTCAAAAATGGTAACTTTAACAGTAAGTAAAGGGTTCAAACTTTTTCCTACAAAGAAGTCCCCTGACTTTTCCAGTATTTCTGACATTTTCCTCGACTTTTTGTCAAGGCTCAAGAACACAAATCATAAAATATTTATGGAGTCTACAATATGAAGACCAACCTCCATGGAGGTAATGAAATTCACAATGTGGAAACAATTTCCAATATAGCGAAGAAACAACTGCCTTTGTACGTTTCTTTTAATCTAATTTCTCCCGACTTTTCCCGGACTCACCCAAAATTCCCCGACTTTCTGCTAAAATTCTGACTACACCCTGACTGGAAAAACTCTCATTTTCAACTGTACGCCCAGTAGCTATGTTGTTGCAAATTTTATTAGATATTGTGATATTATTATGTGATATAATTCGTGGAAAATAGAAAATTTATCAACATGTAAATCAAAATAAAAGTTCATTACATCAGGTCCGGGTTTGATAGCAATGAAACCTTCCACAGTGTTGACTTCACCATCAAATTTGTTCTTTGTGAAGAGAACGCCCATGTCGGCCGGGACGCTGTCGAAACCACAGGCGCCGATGATGTAGATTCCCTTCTCAGATGCCGTCTTTTGATAGAGCAACTGCATCTTCTCCAAAAACTACAGAAGATGACGAATTGCCATGAAAATAAGTAACAACAGATCGCATTTTTAACTTGTTCAAACGCTTCTTTTATATTTTAATTTCCCACTGTTACCTCTTTAAGTTACACAGTTTTAACATGAACATATTTCTATCTTATTGGAATGAAACCCTGAAAAATATAACAAAAAGTGTACCAGCGGTTCTCCGGAGATATCCAAGTGTGAGCATCCCTTTTCGATGCAGGCTTTCACCACTTGATTACCAAATTGGTTGTACTGAAATTGTAAAATATCGCAAATATTGAAAGTACATTGTGTGCACTAAGGTACGTTTTTATTTATCCACTTACTTTTGCGCTAATGCTATCTGGTTTGAATATGGTGACTAAAACTGTCCACCTTGCAAGAATCGATTTGGCGCAGCTCCAGAAATTAAACAAAATCGACCGCAAGAGGAGTACCGCCCGCGGCGTAGCATCACTTACTTGCTCTCCTGTCCGGGGGCAGGGGTCTAGCCCCTGTCCTGTCCGGGGTGATACGTCCTGTCCCAGGTTGGGGTATCCCTTGGCCAAGACTGGGATAAGACCAGCCCCCCCCCACCCCCACTGGCGGTACCAGTGACAGGACTTTGGATGTACAGGACAAGTAACATGACTGGGGTACCCCTGGGAAAGGACCTGGAGCCAGGGAAGGAACCTGCCACAAAAGACCATGGGGTACCCCCCCCCCTCCTTGTGGACAGACAGCCTGTCAAAACATTACCTTTCCGTGGTACTACGTACGCCGGCGGTAAAAATCTGTGTAAAGCACCACAAGAAGTAAATTCGGGTATCTGTAACCCATCAGAATTATTCTGCATATCTCTCAAAAGGACTCCAATCGTTACTACCCACTCCCCAACAAAAATTATAATAGCTGGGATACGTACTGGTCCGACACAGTTAAGCACCACTCGCGCTCGCTCACACATGTCAAGAAGTGACTGTTCTGTGTTCACGTCTGCAATCAGGATGGCCAGATCTTCCAGATTCTTTCCTAAAACAGTAATTTAAGTTAATGTAATTCTACCTGTGTACACAAATAGGAGACAAACTTTTTATACAACACAGAATGGTTTAAAATTTGATAGTGTGTTGATTGTTTCCATCGTTAATGGGCAGATAGTCGCATTTTGGATAAATTCTACCGTTACTGGAGCAAACAGTATAAATCATCCAAAACTGCCATTGCCTATTATGCATCCTGAAAAGCGGATAATAAAGAGGTCTTTGAACCCATTTGACGACACCACAATCAAATTTCATCTTTTGGCAAAAGTAAGCGAATGTTTAAGGAGTGTGCTTTCTCTATGTGTTTGAGTTTGAGTCATGGTTTTAAAAGTTGAGTTTGAGTCCCCAAATAAGGGAAATATAAGCAAAAAACAGAAAACATTATATTTGAGTCATGGTTAGAGTAATGAGTAATGTTTGAGTTTGAGAAATCTCCGGTATGCATCCAAAAAATGTCCGGTACACAACAAAAAACATCCAGTACGCAACAAATGTGCCAGATATGACCATGACATGTTTCAAACCCAAACACATAGTGGGGTACATCTCATGTTTCAGAGTCAAAATCATGTGATCAAAACCAAACTTTGTCTCGACGATATGATCAAATTCCACTTTTACCGCCCACGTACGTAGTACGACGGGAAGGTACTGTTTTCACAGGACAGCATACCCCCCCCCTCCCCCCAGGCAGGATATGACATGGACAGGATATGGCGCGTGCGGTACGCCTCTTGCGTTTTCACGCAGGAGGACTTTCTTGTTAAATTCTAAAATATCAAAGAAAATAACTCAACACAAACTTTCTTCTTATGCTTCGTATTTCACAAGGCCATCAGTTTTAAGGAATTTTAACTGAAGTTTCGTTGTTGCTTCTTTGTGAAAATCAGAGACGCTCTGATGAAAATAATTTAATGGGAGTCATTTCGTCACGTAGTCATAAAAAGTGTCAGACGCTGCAGATGGATTTTTAGCGTGTCTAATCGACTTGCCAGGTGCCAAAACCGAGTGTGTAATTAAATACTGCTTGTATTTACAAAATGAGCATCGACGTTCTAATTATTGATGCTAAAAACAATTTACGTCTCTTTTTTTTACCACCGGCGTACGTAGTACGACGGGAAGATAATGTTTTCGCAGGTGAGTGTCTGTCCACGAGGGCGGGAGGTACCCCCTGATCTCTGGTCCCTTCCTGGGGCGTACCCCAGTCAGGCCCTGGGGGTACCCCTTGGAGAGGGGTCTCCCCCCCCCCCCCGACAGGCTACGCTACGGGCAGAAACCTCTTGCGGTCACTCAGGAGGACTTTCTTGTTTTGTAATCATCAACTTTTTTAATTACGCGACACACACGTGTTTGGGTGTTTCCAATAACATTAAATCTAAAGTACATACATGTACTACTTTTGTAAAGACATAGCTGAATTTTTTTCAAGTGTGGCTTGGTGTATCTGGATTGATTTAACGTAACATTTGTATTCTTCTGAAGACGTCTACTGGTGGTTCAGATTTCCCTACACATACACGTACCGTAATTCATAACATTTGGATTCATCTCAAGACGTCTGCTGATGATTTAGATTCTCTTGTACTTTGTGGAAGGTACAAGGGCAACAATCATGGCAGCTGGCAGAACAATGACAGCGTTTAAAGATGATAGATCACATCTCTAATGTATTACCTGCTCCAGATTTGGTCATGATAAATAAATTATGCCTTTCCGAGCAGGTATCAAGTTCCAACCTGCCGCGCACATAGAATCTCTGCATTGATCACAGTTCAATACAACATAAGTGACTTTTTATTAGTTATTCTGAAACAGTCAATTGCCACGTCTAACTTGATGGCGACGAAGAATATCATATTTTCTCGAATAAATAACTGAAGTAAGTCATTCTGAAAAGAATTTGACATGAAAGAAAGAATTTTCAAAAAAAAATTTCGAACGGCGTCAATATTTTTATTCAGTCACATTTTTTTTCATCTTGGTTAGAGAATAAAGGTGGCCGGATAATATAGGCAATGTTGATGTCAAGTCATTTACCATGAAAACTGGTTTCAATGTGTTCAAACTGAGCACATCAATTTCTGCACACAAACTTTAGTATCCAAGATAGCTTATTAAAAATTGGCTAAAAGCCCTCTTAAATCCAATGTTTACAGGAAACGATTATTTGGGTTGGCTTGTTGGCTGCCAGACAGCCTCGCATGTAGATCGGAATGTACCTTGAGGCTAAAAGCATGTGGCCGTGGGTGTCTGCATGTATCCCTCACAACAGACATCGAAGCCATTCACAAACATTGCGTTATTTACTCGAAAATAAAGTGTTTTGAAGGCTTGAAACCAATTCAAATATTAAATTAAATAGGCGGCAATAAATTCTGTCCACATGACATCTTTCTGCACAAATACAACGTGATTCTAACATACACTGTAGAAGATACGCACTTCGACAAACGAGCATAAACTAATTCGGAATTAGCTTTCTATTGTAGTACTCGAAGTATTTTTGTTGACCTATTGCACGACCGGAATCGATTCATGAACCACTTATGTCTGATACTGAACTAATTACGGACATAGTCCGTGTGTCTGGTTATGTTTGCAGACGATCGAAGTTCAAGAACAGTTTACAAAATTTTATTTTCTTTCTACACTTCCTCTGACGGTTCTAAAGTCCACGACAATTTCAAGTAGATACTATTTATTATAAATAGATATTTTTATTTTATCAGTACACTGTTTTTCATTTCTTTCCCATGTGTTTTACAGACTAATTCGAAAATGATTGATTGACGAGTCTGTGTGTGGAACAAAAGGCTCTCAGGCAGGCTGTTTTCCTCCTTTTTTTCAAACACATGGTGAGTCATCAAGCTCAGCAAAAATTCTCCTGCATGTGACTGCTAGTCGCACTTATCCGAAATGCAAGCTGCCTTTTTGCTTCCCCTTTCATGAAAAAAAAATCATGAACATTTTGGAACTTGACACTATCACAACCCCAGATCTTAATCATAATGATCAATTTGCCTTCATAAAACATTTGATCGTGCAGATCCAGTGATTGCCATGGTCACAAGAATAATTATTTTTTGAAAGGAGATACCCCCGGCCCAGTTCTACGGCACAATGACTGTATATTTTGATCAAATGTCAGGTAATTTTAATAATACGTCATTGTCACAGTTGCATAGTATAGCAATTCAAAACAAGAAGAAAAAAATCAGAGCTTTCCTTTGTCATTCAAAGGTATCCACTCAACACTTTTCTCATATAAATTTAACACCTTCAGAAATCTGTGCAATTTAATACAAATATGTTTCTGCCTGTGATTTGATAAAATTCAAACCTGTCTTGTTGCCAGCCTTGGCCAGCACATCTTGCAGCTTCTTCATACTTCGGCCGGCTATGGCCCAGGTGAGCCCAGACTCCTCATCTATCGTCTTCGCTATCTCTTCAACGACATACTGTCCAGTAAAACCAGTCGCACCAAACACAACTATGTCGTACTTCGTGCTCGACACCTCAGATTCGCCGCTTGACATTCTGGATTTTTGGGGAAATGCGAAGGATTTCACTTCTGCTGGTTGTGAAACTTGGAGTGAGGATCGTACAGAACGTTGGATCCAATGGGAAGCTTTCCCTTTGGTCACATGATTTTTTGGTCACATGTGTAAACAAAAACATGTGGAAATTAATGGCTACCCTAAATCCTTCAAATTAAGCTAAAATACT
>JBCAUG010710759.1:0-46426 GCA_038406175.1 Haplosyllis leylae
TTTCCCCACTGACTAGGACATTGCACACACTGGCTTGTGTAAGCTTTTCAGCATCACACCAGTGTATGCCCTGGGACTGGTAGGATGTGTGACATCTCCAGTCCCCTACCAAGAGGTATAAGGACAAACTCACTTGGGGAGTTAAGTCAGTTCAATTCATTGAATATAAGAAGATAAACACAAAGCACACTGCTGAGAAGTTTCCTCAGCTATTTATACCAGCACAACTGTGCTGAGCAGTGCCTGCTCCAATCAGAAGTTAAGCTGCATCTGGGAGTGCCATCTGCACACAGCTTTTCATTGGTGTACCTCATCTCCTCCCAGCTGCTACTCAAAGTCTGAGTTGGAACAGCTTCAACTTTTACTGTATGACTGTTGACTACGTGATAAATGATTATACCTCTTTACTGGAGTACCATACTTATTACACTAAAAGGTTTCCACTGATAACATACCACAGTATTTACATGATTACTACGTGCTACGCAACTTTGGGATTCTAGCCGCTTTCACATATATTTGCAGTTTTCTTCTTCATTTACATAAACTGATGTTAGTAAATGCGAAATTAGAAATCAAAAGGCATATGAGGATTACATTTTCAGGATAAATGCTACATTGGACTAGCTGATTTTTAATGGCAGAGCTAAAACAAAAAAGTTGGCAATGTTGGCATTCTTGTATTGCGGAGAGATTGTGAAAAACTCTAATAACTGAGACAATTTTCAATTCAATCAGACAGCCTTACGCTCATACCACGAAAAAAACAGCCAATTTACCCCCTTTCTAAATAGGATGTGGAAATTTAAATGGTAAATGATGACCCGATTCAATCCAGAAATCAATTACCAATTCAGAAATCGGGTTTTGGAATTGTGGTTCTTAGGCTGGGCCTCGGGCGACTTGTAATTTTCAAAGCAGATCGAATCCAGGAATGGGTTATTACCTCAATGTTGAATTTCTAACTGTTACCTATTTTACTTCTATTACTTTCTACTAAATATTAACCCAAAATGTATCAGCGTTCGTAACTATTTGTTATTTACTCTGAAAATATTCATTACTACAATGCCAAATGAAGACATCATATGAAATTTCACCTTAAAATTCTTATCTGCGACATGGCCTAGAAATTAATTGCAATTAACAAGCTTCTCTTCACTGAGATGCAAGACTCTTCTTAGAAGTCAAGGCATTTCTAAATTTTACTGCAAAGATTCATATGAGACTCGAAAATTAGAAAATATATAAGAGATAAATGTGTTAAAGTTCTTATTTTTTGGAAAGAGGAACATAATAGAATTTGACAATTAACCGAATGAAATGAAAAAATTAAATTTTTTGATCACGTGGAGGTACGTTCAGGTACCAAAACTGAAAGCACTCATAAAAAATAACTTTCTGCAAACGAGGAGGACTCCTTTTTGTTTTTGAATATTCGAAATCAGATACGGCTTTCTATTCGTCCATGCACAGAAAACTGTTAAGAGGTTTCTGAATCTGAAGCACCTTTCAGAAAAGAGGAAGGTATGTGACTGCATATAAATCGATCTGTTTTTCAGAAATCTCCTTATCACTAGTTATTATTAATCATTCCTTCTTCTTGTCACCGATCAACCGCCGTTATGGCTCCGTAAGTTCCTACATTTGAATTTAGTTTTTAAACGTTAAATTCACTTATTAACACATTGGCTCATTCAATCTTGGTTCCTCCATAACGCAGTTTACTTTATTTCTATCTTTTTATAGATCGGCCGAAGAATGTTTCATGGAATTTGTTAGTGCTTCCGAGAAGGATACCAAAACTTGCGTGAACAAAGATGAATTAAGACGATCTTTCATTAACCTGAAGGATAATAAAGACCTTTTAAAAGTAAAGCAAAATATTGTTGATGCCAAGATAGACAGGTACACATGTATGAATATCATATCATCATTAGTTAAATTGAATAGTTAATTTTCTATGAAGATCTTATTGTTATTCTAGATTGGAATCAATTTCTGAAGTTTTCTAATTCTTAAAAATTGGTTTCACAGTTTTAAATTTTTCTTGCATGCAAAGAAAATACAATTTTCCTAGTCCTAGTCTACCTATTGGATTTTAAATTTTGAAGCATTGACAAGGCTTGCAAGGTACTGAAAGATATTTGGGATGTTATAAAAGGCACTGGTGCAGACTGGTCTGTTTCACTTGTCTTTCTTGTGATATCTGCTTCTTGGGTGGCAGTGGAACTGATAAAGGTATAGAAATAAATATATTATGGTATTTTATGCAAATCTATCTGTTCGTATCAAAAGCCTTGTTTTGAACATCACGTAATAACTACGCGTTCATTTTTACTCTTAAATGTTTACTTGTGAATTTTTAAATTAAAATTTGATAGGCTGGAATAAAATCTCTAGTATCTGCAGCAGTAGAGGTCATTTGGAAATGGTTGCTGAGTTTTCTACCTTCAATCGTCGACTGGGCAGGACAGTGCGCGTGGAGCCTTCTCAAAACTGTCGTCTAATGTTTTGTTCCTTTCCTTTGGTGTAGTTTTATCCGATAAAATATTCATAGAATTTTTAAAAAAAATTGAAAAAAATGGTAAGAAACTAGTTACGGCACCACGCTCACACAGAACATATAGTTTTAAGTTATGACTAGCGAAACCATCTCCCAGCTAAAAAGATTGAAAGTTTTGTCAATTGCATAATTTGTAACTTTAAGAGAAAGTAAATTAACAGAAGCTGTCCTCATTTCTTTAGTTTAAATTATTTTTTTTAATTTTGCCGAATATGTCAGTCTGACAACAGAATGTTCTGCGGTTGCTAAAACAAACCCACAGTCTCTCAATTGAGAGACTGGCTTGTTTTGACCATCAACAATTGTACCTAATTGTATTTCAGGAAATGTTTGCAATTTTTTTGACGTTGAGTCGTTGAGAGTCACCTTTGTAGTTGGATTTGGCTTTTTGCCCAATTTTTTTGATAATTTTTTGAGGACTTACAAATGCCTCAGTTGCCATTCTGCGAATATAGATTGAGTCATGGTGCTGCTCAGACGTGGTGGGGATACTTTGACCCTACATCTCGCGATCTAACTTGTTTGACTTCTTGCACTCAAACAAGCTGGGGACACAAAAATATTCGTTTCTTTTGCATTTATCTAGCACCTTGTGTTCAGCCAGCACCTTGTTGAAATTTCACTACCAGGGGCAGATCCCCAGAACTAAAAGCAGTGGGCGCCAACCCTCGAGGAGCTAATCATGTACATTTTTTAAATTTTCTAAAAAACCTTATGAATTAAATAACATTTTTGTTCCAAGGTGGGACACACCGGGGGTAAGTGGAAAAGGGGTTGGGGGTCACAGGGGGCCGGCGCCCCTTGGGCCCACAATTGACTACCTGATATTTATATTATTGTTTTCAAAATTGATGAATCCGTAAAAGGTTTTCAAAGCAGAATATAAGAAGACATGTCAGCCACGAAGTATTAGAAATTCCGCGATGGACAATGTTTAGTCTGAATCTGCTTGATAAAGTGGCTGATAAATCAGCAGACAACTGGTGGAAGTACAGAGCTTTCCATCACAAATATTTAGCTGATACTTTTCTCCATTTACTTTATTACCAACACTGAGAGCAAAGAGTCTAATTCTGATATCATATCACGATGGACATCTTTGGTAAAAGTTTCATCTTTTTCAACGTAACAGACCATCCATACAATGTTTCTTCAGAATTTATCAACCAAAATTAGAGGTTAAAATTTTGTTAAAATTTTCAAAGAAAGCAAATTAGTTCATAATTGCTGGGTTTGATTTTTACGAAAAAGAAACCAAACTTATCAAATCAATTGTTGATCACTTAGATCTATACATAATGTATTAACAGCTGATAAATTAGATGGTAACAATTGGTACCATAGCGAAAAGAGTCCTTCCAAGATCTTGTGATGGACAAGAATTGTGACTAACTTGCAAACGAAAATAATAATGTACTTATTCAAAACTTCCATTACAGGAGAGGTTAAGATGGGGTAGGTATACTCATAACGGGTACCATGTTTTCAAAGTTTTGCAATGGTAGGTCCATTTTAGAGATTATAGACACAAATCAAAGCCAGCAACTTGGGGCTATCAGAAGAAAGGTACCGCATTTGGAACGTGTACTGAACGTTATTCTAATGAGCAGTGTTCCAGAACACCACCAATTCAAATTAGCGGTGTTTCAGGACACTGCTCATTTAAATTGGTGGTGTTCTTGAAAAAATGAGACTGCTCAGTATTCCTTCTGGAACACTGCTCATCTCATTTTTCAAGAACACTGCTAATTTGAATGAGAACGGGGGGGGGGGGGTTGGCAAAAACACATTTGGAACATCTCCAGTGGACTTGGAAACGGTTTCTGTTTCTGTTAATAAACATACCGAAATCATTCTACCGAGGATTATCTCAGGAAACAGCTGCTTCTCCCCGAGATATTTCCAGGTACAAAACTGCTTCACTTTCTAGGTACATAGTGAATGTACTTTGTGCCTAGAAAGGTCTCAGGGAAAAGAAGTACATTCAATTTGAATCCAGAAAGTGTCAGGGAGAAGCAGCTGTCTTCTGAGATCGAACTAGGTAAAAAAAAATTGTTCCTGAGGATAATCTCGGTATGTTTACTAACAGAAACAGAACAGAAACAGAAGGTTTTATGCAGCTCCGCGTGGAAGGCAGTTGAATAAAATCAGCGATGAAGTGATTCTGTTGTGTTTGATTTCTGCTGTGTAGCGCAGGAAACAATCGACTCAGATCAATTCTACTTTATTAATAGTTTTTGGGCCATGCTTCGGCAAACAATTTAAACCCGGCGAAATTAATAAGCATGTAGACTCTAATTCCTATTTCTGTTTCCGAGAATCGATAAATTATAACATTTTGATATCAACATTTCGGCCAAAAAAACACTTCCTAATTCCAAACGAGGTATTGTTCTCATTTTGTTTTGAAATACGTTATATCAATAAACCAGAATTTGCTATTCCAATTGCTAGCAAAGTTTCAAAACTTCACATGACTCATCCCTAATAATATCAGAGGAAACGAATATAATGAAGTAAACAACTTCTAACAGCCTCGTGGGTTCTCGTGAACAGAAAATCCAACTAAATATGTTTGGTTTAGCCCACAGCTTTGGTAATTCCCAGAATGAAAAATGGATGGTACAAAAAAGAGCTGAAAATGTCAGCCCTTACATCAAGGGATATCTATTTCCTGTCCTGATTTTCTCTGTAACCAGGCACTTAAGTTTCAATTTACCCCTAGATCTAGGTTGCCCATTTAGAGAAATTAAACTTCCATTCCAGGCAAGTCATATCCTGGTTTGAGTGAGCTGTCATTAAACCATATCCTTTACCATAAACTTCACAAACTGTGGAATCGGCACCAATTATTCGTTACTGAACCACAACACGCTACTCATTTCTGTATTTAGGGGACAGGGGTATATACAAACCAACTTACCTCTTTGAAAGGCAAAAACATTCAAAGAGTTTGTTGTCTGAGGCCACTAATATCAATATATGAAGTTGTATCAGTTTTTGTGGGATGAAAGCTTAATGTTCTGCAGTGGAAGGGGTGTTGTTAGGTTGTAGGAAAAGAAGAGCATCACTTTACACCAAAAGTGATTTACTAACATTGATCATCAGGAGAAATAGTCGAATAAATCATGCCCATACTGATGTATCACAAGACAAGACAAGGGAGTAGTCAATTTGGACATAACCCCTTGACCATTGACCACCTGACTCCCCAAATCATAGCCCACCTGACACTTATCCTATGACCTGACCCCCTCCCCAAGACCACGGACTACCTGACCCCAAAACATGGAATACCTGACCTCTTGATCTTACCCCCACGGACCACCTGACCCCTAAGACCATGGTCCACTTGGTTCCCTGGCTCAACCCTCTCAAATCATGGACCACCTGACCCCTGATCTGACCCTGACCTCCCAGACCAAGGACCTCTGTCCTGACTCCCATGGATCACCTGACTCCCTGACCTCCTGTACCAGGGACCACCTAACACCCTTTATCTGACTGCCCCCCCCCCCAGACAATGAGCCACCTGACCCACCCCTCCCCCTGAACAGAAAGACAAATGCCTGTGAAAACATTACCTTCCCTAGTACATTGTATTAAGTGTGTGATTGATAAAAATATCTTGGACACATACGGAATTGGTTTCGATGCGAGAAACAAACAAGGTTCTTATAAAAGTACGCTGACCAATGCATCAGAATTTAGTTAGAAATTTTACTCTCATTTGTCTATCTTTTTAAATGTCTTCTGAGAAAAACAATTCCGGTATATCTAAACAACAGTAAAATAAATATTTTGACTCCTATTTTATTTCAAGCATTATCAAAAAATATGTGTAATTGATAACAGGAAGTAGAAATAGAATCATAATACATATTTACTTTCTGACATTTAGGTGTACTGGTCATTTTCGGTTATTGAAGCTTTGCACACATTCAGGTATCTCTCCTGTCATGCTTTGACTTAAAGACACCGTTGAAGACTGATGCCACTTTTGCAAATATTTTTGAGACACTAAGAGCAGAGTGGGTATCCAGGAAGGACGACGGAAGGAGCTTCTGCTGTTTCATGTACTGAAAAGAATACAAGAAAAAACACGAGTTAAGCTTTTCAGGTACAGCAGACCACTTGGAAAGCACGATTTCAATAGCACAAACGGAGCAAGTGTAGAATATTGACCACTGCCTTAAATAGGTTTCCATACTTTGGAACATGCGTGTGAACATCCGCAAAATATTTTACTGATATCTATAGCAGCAATATTCCACTTATATATGCAGTAGGAATGTTCATGTGTTGAGTTCAGGATAATAATTCAGTAGAGATATACATTGACAGTGGTGAGGATAAATGTGGGCTAGAAATAAATTTACATGGTTAATTTCAGGTGAGGGAGGTGGAATGGGTGCCGGGTGCTGGTAATGGCACACCGGCAGGTACTGCAAGGAATTTATCATGGTATTAATGTAATGTCGGCACACCGTCATTGCGGCATGTTTCAGTGATGAAGTTAATGAATTTGTATAACGAAGAAAGTAAGGGCCAGCATGTCAGCAGTACGACATGAAGTTTGGGACCACGGAGTAGGGGGAATTGTAATTTTTGTGCAGGATATAGGTGATGTGTGGGGTCAGCAGTATGCTGGCATGCTGGATGAATGCCGACAATTGGGGGAACACAAAGCCGACATGCTGGCAGAATGCCACCATCACGGAGGTATGTTGGGGGTGACGGGTGTATAGGAGTCACTTCCGACCAGTGCATAAGTGCCATGACAAACAATGCCCTTCCATGAGGATTGTGGCAGAGAGTTGTGGCGTGAATGCATTGGTAGGGGATGGACTAAATTATTCAGTGCAATAATGTTCACTTGCAAAACTGCCTTCATTGGGTAAGTCATCATGTCTCAAGGAGCATCGGCACTGATGGCAGAAAAGCTTTACGAAGAAGCCTTCAGTATTGCATTCAACTGGTCAAAAATATTACCACCTAGTGTGTATAAGTACCATGAGCTGATTTGTCAGGAGAGTAATGTGCCGGTGGATTTGCAGATGGCCACAGTTTTGCCTTTTGTGGCTAGTTGTTTAGGTCCCAAAACGAAAGGATTGTTCTTAACACGGAAGACATCGCTGAATTTGTTTTGGGTTGTTGTGGGGGTGTCTGGTGCAGGGCCAAGTGCAAGAGCCAAAGCAGAAAACGGTTCATATCGGATCCACTAGAATATATTTTGAAGAATAGGAAAGTGGACATAAAGGACTTTGAAATTTCGAAGTTCACAAGAGCAGGTCAGTATGCTTACTCCTATTAAGTGAAATGTTTCTGTTCAGTTTGTGCAGTTCGTGGAATGAAATTAATGTAAATTTTGTACACAGGCATTGAAGATAAGCTGATTGATACAGAGGGGTATGGCATTGTAGTGACAGATGAAGCATCGGGAATCTTTCAGGAAATTAAGGGGCAAGATACTAAGCATGAGAGCAATATAGGGTTATTGAATCAATTGTTTGATGGTCAAGGAGACAAATCCAATTTTGCGGGAATGAGGGAATGAGTAGTTCCAGAGAATGCAACCTGTATGAGTCTTGGTGTGCAGCCACAGCCCTTCTTCTGAGCACTGCAGGTGATAGGCAAGACTGTGTGGATGGACAGTGGTTTTGCAGAGTGTTTTCTATTCACAACAGTGTGCCCATTCAGGTATAATTAATAGGAATATTTACGGGACTGCCTATCTACCTGTATAGTCACAGAGGAATGAAATGTAATATTCACCACATATATTCGGGGGGGGGGGTATGGGGAGACTGCATGTTGAAAAATGCACCATGAAATATACTGGTGGAATATTCAGGGTGATAATTTTAGCATTTGAAATATTCGACTGAAATATTTCATATCAGAATACAGAATAAATATTCTGCAGAAATATTCGATATGACAGTTTTTTTTTTGGCTTTTTTTTATTGGAAATATTCGAGGAAAATATTCATGTAAAATATGCTGTATGAATATTCGACTGAAATGGTCAGGTGTAAAGTTATTATCGGCCAAAATATCCCAACAGAATATTCCGTTAGTATATTCAAATAAAGTATTCAGCGTGTATATGCATTGCATTCACATGGTTCAGTATATATATTCGGAGACATAATTCATGAGTAAAGAAGGAAGACAATAGTACGAATGAAATGTTTGGTTCAAAATTTCATGACTTTGTAATGTTCAGTGCAATTGAAATATTCAGCAGATATTTACATTGTGATTTACATTTTAATGCAGATACAGTTATTCAGAGAATAAAGCCACTTTCAGGCAGTTAACAGCCAATTATGATGAAAATGTCATAGGAATTGTGATGGAAGGCATTGTCAGCCAGCATAGAGCGAAAGAGGTGAAATACACATTGAATGAGGAGGCGGAGTCAGTGTTTGAATGTATCATGGATAAGTTGAATGATCAGTATAACTTGAAATATACTGCCACATCACAGATTTCAGCCTCACAGCCTGATTTGAATGCTGATGAGAAGCTGCAATTGAGTGTAAGAATGAAAGGCACAGAAATAATAGGGCAGTTGGCATGTGTACTGTGGGTGTACTGCAAAGGTAATTTCATGACTTAAATACAAGGTACAATATATGTGCAAAGTGAGCAGTAATGCATTAGGATATTGAAGTAATAAGTAGTCTGTTCATTGTAGCTTTTGAATGTGTATTGGAGGGCAAGCCGATAGTTGTTCCTGCAGAAATCAGTAGGTCGTTCGTGAGGCATGCAGAAGAGATTGCTGAAATAAGTTACAGCCAGTCAGAGACATTTTCTTCTGTAAGTTGTGGGTGTATTGGTTTGTATGCTCTACATTGCAACCACTATTTTTGGTAGTATAATTTAATGCTTTTGTAGGCATTACTTTCAAGCCCCTCACAGTATGGAGTGTCTATTGCCAAGCCTAAATTGCCTGTAAGGGTGAAAGTTATCCAAGCATTGAATCACTCATCTGGAATTGTTGTAAATGTGCTTACAATTGTCAAAAATATCCGGGATAAGGCTACTGAGATAATTAAAGGTAAGTAAGGGTGCAAAGGAGGGATTCGTAATGTGGGAAATGAATGTGAATGCAATGTGTAATTTGTTGTATGATTTATTGAATACATTTCTGTGTGCAGATGAACTGCAGAAGTTGTCGTCAGAGGGGTATGGTGTGTATGTGGACAAGGAGAAGATGGCAAGGGATTTGGTTCTGCCAGCATGCAACGCATTTTGTGCCTTTGTAAAGAATGATATTAGCATGTTGCAAGATAGCTTTTTTGATGCTGTACGGGATAAGGAATGTTCTAGGAATGTGTACAGTGAGAATTGTGAGAAGCCACAGGATGACAACATGAAGAAGGTTGCCATGAAGTATTCTGCAAGGAAGGATTTGCTGAGATTGACTCCTTGTGCCACAACAACAGAAAGTAAGTGAAGTTAGAAATATTCGGGTGAAGTGTTCAGCAGCATAATTTGGTGGGTTTTTTTTGATAATTCTTTTTTGAAATATTCGAGTGAAATATTCGGTTAAAAAATGCAGCAGCAAATATTCTGCTGAAATATTCAGCACCATAATTGTAGCATTTGAAATATTCCACTGAAATATTTGATGTAAAAAAACAGCACAAATATTCTGCTGAAATATTCAAGACAACAATTTAAATTTTTTTTGTTTTTTTTTCTCCGAAATATTCGAGTGAAATATTCATTTGAAATATGCATTATGAATATTCAGCTGAAATGGTCAGCTGTATAGTTATTTTTGGGTGAAATATGCAGAAAGAATATTCTGTAAGTATATTCAAATAAAGTATTCAGCATGTATATGCATTGCATTGACATGGTCACTGAATGTTCGGATAGAATATTCGGAAGTGTAAGTAGTACATTTGGAGTGGGTGCTCCTTTAAAGAATATTCAGGTGAAATGTTCGTATACTTGTAGGCACTTTAGTGAATGAAATAAAAGAAGCTCACAACAAAAGGATGATCCATCCGAAGAAGAGGGAAAGACCTAGGGATGCTCTGGACAGTCTTCTCAGTCAACAGAGGCGGGAAACTGAAGTACAAGAAGCTGAGAGTACAAGTGATGGCTACATAAGTTTGGAAGTTGAGAATCGTTCTACCGATGTACTGGCATATGATAGTGACAGTTCAGGGAATGGAACTAGGTTCAAAGGTTGCACAGGGAAATTCAGTCAAGACTTTCCACCTTCTCCAAAAGTGTCTAAGGGTCAGGGCAAGAAGTCAATTGGTGGCACTGTGGGTGGACATGAAGGGTCAGGTGGTGGAGGCAGCATGTCAATGATGTCAAGTAAATCTAATTCGACAGTAGTAACAGAGCTAGGATCTCAACTCCTGATATCATCTGAGAGTCAGTGTGAAGTGATACCAGCCACCCAAGTGAGCAATGCACACAACATAGGAATTTCAGTAAATGAGCAAAGTGGTGCAGGTGAAGGGAAGGTAGAAGGTGACAATGAACTGAAATTGGTTGGTGGAAATGAGTCAATTGATGAAGGTCAAGGAGGCATGCCTGCAGGAGATAAGTTGGTGGGTATGGCAGCTAATGAGTGCAATGATGTGGAGGAAGTCACTAGCACTGTGAACGTCAGTCCAATTGATGTTGATGATTATCCTCCTCCATCAGGAACAGTGTCTGTGCAGAGGAAGGCAGAGGAATGTCACTTTAATATATTGAAGGGGAGGTATTCACGTAAGAAGTGTAAGTGAAATTCTAAAAATTGAAACACATTCTTTTCTTTCATAATGAACTTCATATTTATTTACAATATTGTATACATAACATGTGTATCTAGTATTAAGGTCAACAGCACCAGTGCAGGCAGTTGATTCTACTGATGACAGTGAGAATGATGGTGTGGCAAGTTCCGCTCATGTGAAAGCATTTGGAGAAGTGAAGACAAGTAAATATAGAAGGCCCCCAAGGGATAAAAAGGTTTTAGATGAGAGAGAAGCACAAGAATAAAAGATATGATACAGTCCAAGAATGAAATGGAGAAGGTGTGTAGAAATGTATTTGAATGTGAAATATTCAGAAGAAGTTTTTGCAATGGATTAATAGCATTACATATGGCACAGTAAATGAAGGAAATTGTTACAAAATAATCACTATAAATATTTGGCACATTAATACATATACAGTAATTTATGGAAGTAATCTGCGGAAATATTCAGCAGTAATATGCATGTGTTTCAAAATAATCATTGGAGATATTTGGTACATTAATACATGTACAATATTTGGTGCAAATGATTGGTGGAAATATTCGGCAGTAATGTTGGTGTAAAATGTAAGTGAAATATTCGTCTTGAATTTACATAGAAATTAGCAGAATTAGAGAAGAAGTTGCAGCAGGCAAAGGACAAGAAATGTGCTGCTAAGCACAAAGCAGTACTTGTGAGCGAACAGAAGTTAAAGCATCCTAAGAAGAACTGGTAGGTACTTTCTGCAGATATTTGCACTTGAATGTCTCATTGATGTCATTTATTTGGGAGTGGAATTTGTCGGAGTCACTCTTTGACCATCTCCACATGAATTCAGCCAAATATCCGGCATGATCACCTAAATGAGTTCCATATCAAGACGCCAATCACTTTCTATGGAATTGGTACAAGCTAAAGTTTCTTTGTTAACAAATTCTTTGGAGTGGTTGACCATGATGTGTGTATATCCAATTGATGACAGTTTATTGTATGCTTTCCAACAGTCACTGTGGATGATGGATCCTGGCTTAATCCACTTTTATATTAAGGGTATTAGAGTAATTTGTTTATGGTTATGTACAGGGATCATAAATATTTTCTTTTTATTGTACTTTTCTCTGCCTCCAAATACCCATTGTCCTTCTACTCTGTGGCCTCTGTGATATTTACATTTGCCAAATTTACTTTCATCAATCTCAACCTCGATGGACTATTGTCCATTACAGCACAGATGCACACTTCTCAGAAGAAATGGGTCCATTCTGTAGTGGTCTAGTTGGAGATCTTTAGCTCATGTATAATTTCAGTGTTACTGAAACCTTGTGACCACAAGTAGATGAGCTCAAGAACAAGTTCCAATGAAATTTTGCAGTCAACTAGCCATGAATCATGTCTTATGCTCAATTTGACATCTTTAACTGTGTAGCATGAACCAGAGCATTGAACTTTGTGCACTTTGCGGCAGTGCCAAACATATAGATCTTAACTGTCATTTGTTTTTATAGACTCATTTCATGACCGCAATTCCCTTGTCTTCTTCCAGATTCAAGTGGACCAGGGCATTTCATAGACTTCTTCAAGATGCTGTATCATTGCATGAATTGGATAGTGGACTCTTTACTTGAAGTGACATCCTGAAGTAAAGTCTTGAAGCTATATGGAATGAGGAACATTTTAGTTGAATATATAAGAGTGGAAAAATACTAATGTCAGTATATTGATTGAAATGCATAAAGGAATATTTATACTGAATATTGAATCTGAATATTTGTAGTGTGTTACTGTATTTTGAATATTTTATCTGCATATAGTGCCCTTACGTTTATGTCGAATATTTGGGTGGAATTTTTTTCTAATGGGTCAGGTGAGAAGGAATGGAATTTTTAGAGCGAATATTTTGTGGGAATATTTCATGTTCTAAGAGGTAATGTGCATGATTTGCGCAATGCATTCCACTTAAATTTTCATGGCGAATATTTCTGCAGTGCATTTAATGATTTCTAATTCAAGTATGTGATGGAATGAAGGAACATTTACACTGAATATTTTGGAATTTGCCATACCTCATGAAAGTACTCTTGTCAGGATTTTCATCAGATGATTTGTGAATGTTTAATTTATTTCTGACTTGTTCCTCCATTGCTTCGCTTGAATTGTGACAGACGATGTACTTGCAGATGTATTAATAGTGTATTGGAAAGGAATTGGGCCATGGTGAGTCATTTATTTTGGTACATAATGGCTTCTTTTTCAGGAAAGTGATTATTTTATTCTGAATGTGGCATGGACTGAGGACTTCATATCGGAGGCCAATGGCTTCATTGAAGTAGCAGTGAATTACAAGTGGAATAATGGTGAAAACTTGCCAACACTTTATTAGGTTTTGTGTGAACAAAGCTATTGTCATATAAGAAACAATTGTCATCAAATGGATGCTTCGACATGAATATCATCATGGTATAAACAATGGCAAAAATGTAAAGAAACAAGTGTAGGAGCAACATGTAGAAAAGCAGTATACGCTGTAACAAAGGAACTCTTAATTTATGTCCTTACATGTAAGAAAAGAGGACAAAATTGGTGTGAATACAGTAAAATGTGACTTAACCTTTGTGAACACTTTTCTTTCAAGTGGCACATGTACATGAACGTCATGACACTTAGTCCAATATTCTGTATAAATAATCTCAGTAAATGTAATGTCTGCATAGAGAACTTCGTGAAATGAGCAGTATGAATGTTCCTGAATAATAATCAGGTGAAATATTCCAGAAACCAATGCAAGTGTCTTTAATACAAATAACAGGTTTTCAAATATTTGGTGCAAGTAGTTGGAGTTTTGTTATGATAGAATGCCTGTATATAGCTTTCTTTGTGAAATATTCACACAGACCAGAACCTATGAAGTCATGTGGCTGAGTTTTATCTCAAATATTCCATGCAAATAATCGAGTTAAATATGTGGACATATTTTAAAAGCACAAGTACGAAGCAAATACTCCTAAGAAATATTCGAAATGAATATTCTGTAACAGTGTTCGGTGAAATAATGCAAACTGTCTGCATGTTTATCAAATATTCGAGGACAATAATCCCATGAAATATCCAAATATATTTTAGTCTAGGACAAATATTCCTGAAAAATGTTCAGAAGCAATATTCCGTGAGATTGTTGGGTAACATAATCTAAACTGTTTCCATGTTCATCAAGAGAACTGCAGTAAATATTCACTGGAAGTGTGCATATGCTCAAGTCCTTTGAGATGCACATCACTCATACTTGTGTCTGTCCTTGTCTTTCATCAAGTGATGAACATGGCAAAGTTCCACATCGCGGTGTTGTGTTATCATGTGATTTGCCAGCTGGTTAGGCAATTTGACTGCATGAAAACACTTCAGACAATGGTAATGCATGTTTCATGCCGAGTTATCATTTCCATGGCTCCTGACCTCCGAGCATTTGCATGACCTCAACTTGTCATCTTCTATGACTAACAGCCTTCTATGGTGCCATGCTCTGTAGTGTTGCAGAGCTTTGTGATCATTATCCAGGAATCTGATGCGGGGGCACAGAATGCACCATTCAGGTATGGCCTGTTCATCGGTATTAGAGTGTCATCGTTGAAATGCCTGATAGTGACAGGTGACTTTTGGTTTGGATTTAATGGCATCCACTTTTTGTAGACAATGTTTAGATGAATGCATTCTTCATCTACCTGATCTCGTCTCACATTCTTCTGGAGAATGGATCCTGGTGCTGCAAAGTCACCACTGTGTGGCGTTGCTTTTCCTTTTGGTCTACCTCTCTGTTTCTTTGTCTCATTTGGAATTGTCATTGCATCTCTTGGTTCCTTGGGATCTGTTTTTGTTGAAGGAGAAGGCCTCTGTATGGAACTGTCACTGTCACTGTTGCTGCTACTGTCTTCCTGGGGAAATGCCTGCTGCAGTGACTGTGGTGGTGCCGGCGATGTCAGTGTGGCTTGCGGTGACTGTGGTGGGGCCGGCAATGTCAGTGCCTGCAGATCATAAATTTATGATTGTAGAGTCCAAGTCAGACCCTGAGCCATAATCTACTGTGGAATTAGCATCAAAGGCTGGAGATTCTGAACAACGGACTTCATATGTTGAATCTGCATGAAATGTGGAAATATTCAAGGGAAATGTACATAATGATATAATATTGTTTATTGTAGAGAGGGAAGTTTTTCAGGTAAATGCATAACAAATATTCAGGAAATAAATTCATAGTGTGATATAATTCAGAAGAAATATTCATATAAATAATTCAGTCGCATAATGCAAGAAGTTAATTTGAAGCAGTGTGCCAATGACATAATATTCGTCATGAATATTCAACGTAAATAGACACCTTTGTCTTCTGCCTTTTCAGTACTTTCTGTAGGTTCTGTTATTGGTGTGTCTGCTTGTGCATCATCTCCTTGAATTGTTTGCTCAATGAGCAATGTTTGCGTGACATTAGTGGCATTAGTGTATTTTGGCAGGTCTTTTTCTGGAAACAAGTGATAAGTGATGTAAAACGATATTAACAATTCAGACGGGTTTTGACATTATTGCAGTGAACAGACAATTGTCAGTACTGTACTGATCGGGGATAGCTCCAGGAAAGTTATTGATTCTTCTGCAAATTCCATTATGGTCTAACTCATAGTGGAAAATTGGCATTTGTCTGCAGTACCTCATTGCATTTGCCTCTCTAGTTTCATGGGGACTGGATCTTGTAGTTGGTACTAGAAATTAATGGTATGTTCCTATTGAACTTAGTTGAATTAGTTGCATGATGTGCGCAATATATTCGGATGATATGTACATGGTAATGCACTGACCCTTTTTGTTTGGAGGTTCGTAGTCATCATCTGAGTTCTGCTTGTCATCCTCACTGCTGTCATCTGATGTGTCTGGCATTAATTGCTGTGGCAGTGGCTTGCTTGTCCGTAACGGTTGGCAGGGCATCGGCACCTCAGGCTTCAATGGAGTGGGACATTTTGGCTTGGCTCCAGGAGCTGGGGTGTTGGCTGGAGAAATGAGGGGGGTCAGAGACTCAAATCTGGTCGTCTGTGCTGAGGAACTTTGCTCATGTTAATATTCCACTCTACTTTGGGTACATCATCTCATCTGCAGAATAACAGGTTGACTGCATAGTCGACTTCCAAGCAGTCTATTTGATGTGCCATAGCATCATCCATGCAGACGAAAGTCTGGCCAGCTATACATTTGTATGCTACATAATGCGCCCTTACTTTGTAATCATGTGTCTGCATAGTTGGCAGGTGTCCAATATATTTATAAAGCTGTCCAGATGATACAGAATCTGAAATATTCAACAGATTTATTCCTACATGGTGACATGTGTATGGTGTTTGGGAAGGGTCCTGTCACAAATATTCAAGATAAATATATGTTGCATGTAAATTCAGTATAAATATTCTCATGAAATATTCTTTCATAATTTGAAGGAGGTAAATAATGAAAATATTCAGGTGAAAAATGCGACATCCAAAAATTCAATATAAATATTCTGAGGAAATATTCTTCCATAATTCGAATAACGTACATCATGAAAATATTTGGCTGAGAAATCTGACATACAAAGATTCCATATAAATATGCAGGTGCAATATTCATGAGGTTTTTCCAGGATACATTGGAATGTTGGCCGGCATGACATGAAAATATTCAGTAGGAATATATGCATTGAGGTCATGCCTTGGACACAACAATCTGATCTGCAGTCAAAACTTCTCTGCCACCGGTTTTGTGGATAACAATATAAGGGGGTGTCCCTACAATATATTCATTCTGTCTTGCTGCTCTGCAGCCACCACATCTGTTAATTGACAATGATGATTGGGTTAAGGGTATGGGTAGTGCACCAGGATTGAAGTTTATCTAAATATGTTTAGTAATTCATGACTAACTGTGGGCAATTGTAGTCATCAATTGCAGAGGAAAGTGCAAGTTCAGTGAAGCTATCCTGAATGTTGTACTGGTCTATTGCCAACTGTAAATGATATTCGTCATAAAATGTGTGGAAGTCCTCCTTACACCTTAGACAGAACACTGAAAGTGTAGGGACAAATGTGTAAATGGCAGTAATGTGTTGTGTGGCACAATGTAATGGAGGAATGAGGAAGATAATTTGTACAGTACATGAGCAGATAATGGTAAAATAACGCAACCTTGTCGATGCATTCTTAGAGAGAACTGCAATGCCATTTCAGGCATCTGTTGGAGTATTGTTATGAAGGTTTCCCTAGGGTCCATTGGTACCAGCGGGTTGCGGCCAAAAGCTGAAATATTTGGATCCTGACATAAGTTATAATTGACATGCATGTAGATCTAGGCAGCAAATTCACTCAATGAAAGGCATGAAGGGGTGGTCAAATTTTTACTGTACTTACACCTCAGAAGAGGGAGTATTGTGTTCTTGCAAACAGTTGTCAGATTCTCCTGGTGGAGTACTTGCATTATGTGAAACAGTTTGCAGTGTCTGCATGATATATGGCCTGTTTAAAAATCAATGATATTAGAATATTTTGGGCGAAGAGATGCAATGGTTCTATGAGTGGAATTTTTGCCGTGAATATTTTGTCAATTTGCATGCATGTACTCACTTTAATTGTTGGCCTCGGTGGTGTTATGTTCTGCCAGTAGATTGAGGAACCCCTGTATATTGGACAAGCATTGAATGAAGCTGTTAAAATAACAGTGCTGACCAGTATTTCGTATTTCCGACATTTTGTCGCTGACTTTCAGAAAAACCATGAACTTTGGCATGTGACTTTTGCATATAGCGCTTCTATATTCAGCGTAAATTTTCCGCAACTAAATAAGCACACAGGGCAGTGCTTGAATGTCAGTTATGAGGAAAATGAAGAATGAGTACTTGTATGATATATGAATAGATATATGTATATATATAATATATATGTAATATGTATATATATAATATATATATATAAAAAATATATATAAAATATATATATATATAATATATATATATATTTGTATATATGAAATATATATCAAATGAATGATATTAATTTTGAATTAATTGAATGAATTTTTGGTATGAATAGTTACGATGAATATTTGTGTGGAATTAAACATCATGCTGAGGATGTATATTTCTTTCGAATATTCAATGAAGGTGACGGTGTGCCAGGGGTAAACTGAGTGAGGCCCTGGACTTACTTGCCAGGTGGTGTCTGACAGTAAGTACGGCATGCCGGCAAATGTGTATGCCTCAGTGGTCAACATTGTACACTTAAGCCCCAGCAGCACAGTAGTTACACCTAGTGAAATTGGATCGCATTGTTCGAGTACTGTTTCAAGTATTCTCTCAATCTATTTTTCTTTTGTACTGCAGTATCTAGCATTATTCATCTAATACTCTTTATTACTCATCAATACTCATTGAAATACTCATGATCAGCTTGGTTTTAGTACTCTAATGGGCTTTCAGTTTGGAGATTGGTCTTGACATACTTGTCCAGGAGTTTGTTGAGCCTCATTATTGTGCCAATTGCACACTGATTGATTCTCTAGTTGGACTGACTTTCTTATTTTAACTCTGACCTAGTCTAATTTTCTTACTTAGGCAGTAGTAACCTAAGTTTAATTGACCCGAACCCAAGTAGAATAGTTTCTGTGTAGATTTTATGCAACTATACTGACATCTGTCACTCAATATCTTCCCCAGAGTTTTGCATTAGCTCTGATTGGTTGCTTAATCAAACATGTGGTTTGCGCGACTTGGACTCTTTAGTAGCCCTTGGGTTTTCATACTGTTCAGACTAATATATGCACTTTGTGTCAAAATTCACTAAATGCAATAGCAATCACTTCTAGTCAGCCATTTTTTTAACAAACCCTGGTGGACTTCTGGTGACATCTGCCCTGGGTTTCAAAGCCAGGGTTGACTTCTAGTCAACCTAATGTTTTTCTGTAGCCTCTACTGGCATTTCAGGTGGAATTTTACACCCTTATTTTTATTAACTAAATTGCTAAACATCCCATCTCTCGTATTTAGTCATTTTACTCTTTTAATGAAAATGAGTTTTAGCTGTTATTCTGTTACTACAACGTGCCACAAATTGGAATGTCGCATTCCTCAGCCACTACATCTGGATCAGTAGTGAAGCACCATGGTCCTTTTGGCCAACCATCTGGATTCCTACAGAAGTTGTCTGTATCGAATGGAAAAAAGATGCCGCTGTATTTGAGCCATTTCAATTATTTTATGCATGAATTTAAATTATGGGGAAATGCCTTGGGACTTTTATAATAAGTAGACCTATTTTAAGCTGTAGTCATTGGTTGGAATTTGTTTTTACAACGGAATGATTTTACAACGTAACGAGACAGCTTGTGAACTACGTTCACGACGTCATATTTTAATATTATTAGCTCACACAATCCATATAATTATTTGATATGTAACATAAAGGAATGAACAGTGAACGGAAGCTCCGTTTGATTCTGTCCGTGTATTAATTCTACTCACTTGCTAACTGTTTATTATCCGGAAACATATCGTGCTGATGAGGAGACTGAGAAGTCCAACTCTGACATACTAGTCCTGATTTTGTCTCAGATTTCCTTCCCCGGTAATCTCTTCCCAGTGCCGATTCCTTACAATCCCGTCCTAATTTAAATATACACTTTATTTCAGGTTGATCGCATCAATTACCAGTGCTTGTGTTGTATTTCCATCTTTCTTATAAAAAGTTTTCACTCATTTCAGTAATACACACAAACCTATCCCATGTAAATGGTTGAAATTGATACTCGTAAAGACTCTCCTTTACTTTTTTCGATATTTGTATTCCGTGTAACAAAAGAAAAAAATCCTGCTGAACAGAAGTGGATCCAGTAGCCGTTGGGGTTGGGGTAAGAAGAATGAGATATATGTGGGTGCCTTTAGCAGTCATCTCTTTTATGACCTCGTGATTGGAGAGCAGGACTCCTTTGTCCTTCTGTATCCTCTACCGAAAATAGTTAAATGACTAAATGATTTAAATACCAGGATTTGGAATTATCACTGAGATACGATCTAGTGAGCACAAATATTCTCTCATCTCCGTTTCAAGATGAGTATTACGGTACTGGCAAAACACTGACACAATCGGCTTTTTCACGATAGGCAAATCTGACAGATCTGACAGAAATAAAATGCAATTTTTAAGAATAATTACAATTTAGAATTTGAATATCAGGGTTATTTAATATTTCCAGTACTTGCTAGATTGTGGGTACATTGTCAGATAATTAACACAAACAACAACAAGGAGTAGTAATCCGCTTAAAAATTGCGTAAAAATGCGTACCGCGAAAAACTAGAATGGTAAACTTCATTCGCCTAAGGTTACTAATATGCATCATGGAAATCATTTATACAGTGTATGGAGACCATTCCATATGATGATTTGTCTTATTGTTTGCAAAAGCAGGTGTAGATCGGATCCACGTCATGAAATTCATCAACTAATCCTCGCTAGAGCTGTACTAAGGACAATAAATGGTTTTTAAATCTCTGCGTAAAGTTAGAATTAAATTGGTATTTCGAAACAGTAAAGTTTTTCTTATTTCCTAGTACAAATTCAACTACTTAAATAAGAGGAATGTATGTCGGTCAACATGCCCACCACTTGTTTGAGAGAAATTAGTCAATATGCTACAGGTTGGATATGGCTAATTCGAAAACGGTTAATTCAAAGTTCCACTTATATAATTCAAACTTTCTTTTAATTCTTTGCCACTTTCCTATCTTTTCAGTATTAAAAATGCATGGGTAATTCAAACATGGTTAATTCAAAGTTCTAATAAATTGGAGCCATTTAAAGCCTGCCTTAATTCAAAGTAACTGTAAATCAAAGTTTTAAGGGAACTTAAATCAAACTTTACTGTACTACAAAGCCTTAAATTGAAGCATTTCTTTACTCAAAAACTTTGAATTAGGATATACAGTGTAAATCAAAGACATTATACTGTATGTACATCCATATTTTTGTTCATTTCTGTCAACACTCACAACATGCAATAAATAGAAGCCACTTCAAAGCAATTCACTTGTTACTCTTGTTACTCCAACACTCATGACATGTAACCAGATTGAAAATCAGATCATTATTAAGGAACTTATGGCCATTTCTTTGTTCTAATATCATAAGAGGTGAGAGAGTAATTATATGAGTTTATGTCAAATAGTTACATTACAATTACTATGCATGTTGTAAGAGTTGACAGAAATGGATAGAGAAGACTAAGACAATTCTAACAGTCCAAGCAGATTGAAAATTAGACCATTATTAAGAAAGTTATGGCCATTTCTTTGTTCTAATGTTTTGAGAGTAATTATGCAAGTTTATGTCAAATAGTTACAATATAATTACTTCTCATGTCATGAGATTTGACACAAATGAATGGAGAAGACTGAGACAATTCTAACAGTCAAAGTGGATTGCAAATCAAACCATTATTAAAGAAGTGGCCCAGGTTATGTCTCATGAGAGTCGAGAATAATCAAGAAAGCTCCTTTGAATTGTCTTTTATTGCATGCCATGAGTGTCAAGAGTAACAAGTAAATTGCTTTTAAGATTGCTTTGAAGTTGCTCTGGTTACATGTTGAGAGTGTCAAGAGTAAGAAATATTGGTTTCAAGTAGAACCATTCAAGTACATGAAAGGATGCTATCTAGTGGCTTTACTTCTTAAATCAAAGTTGGTCTGAGCCTGATTCAAAAAGTTAAATTGAAGGAAGCCACAATTCAAAGAAATAATTTGAACTAAATTCTAATTCGAAGTTATAAATGGAAGTAAATTCTTATTGCTGGCTCATTAGAGTCAGCTATTTCATGTAAACTGGGGGCATGGATACTTTCTTAAGAGGGTGGTGGGGAAAAAATCAGGGTTTTATGTTAATTAATGACCTACATGCCAATACACTGATTGGCTGTGGTGGGGAGCCCAACCAATCAGAGGGGTGTGGAGGGGTGTGGAGAGGCACAGAGAGGTGCAGAGGGGCATGGAGAGGGCCGCAGAGAGGAGTATGGAAAGGGGCATGGAGAGGTGCAGAGGGGTGTGGAGGGACATGGAGGGGTGCAGAGAAGTACAGAGGGATGTGGAGAGGCATGGGGAGGGGTGCGGAGAGGGGTGTCGAGAGGTGTGGAGAGGTGCAGAGAGGGGTGGAGAGGGACACATAGGGGCACGGAGAGGCATGGAGGGGCACAGAGAGGCACGGAGGAGCACAGAGAGGCAAAGAGGGGCACAGAGGGGCATAGAGGGACATGGAGGGGTGTGGAGAGGCACAGAGAGTCACAGAGAGGGGTGCAGAGGGGCGCAGAGAGGCACTGAGGGGTGCAGAAAGGGGTGCGGAGAGGGGCATGGAGATGGATGCAGAGAGGGATGCGGAGGAGTGCAGAGGGGCACAGAGAGGGGCACAGAAGTTCAAATATCCATCATTGTAAATCCTTTGCCCCTGGCAACTACTTTCTAAGTGAGTGATAATAGGGAAAATTGACATTTGAGGCATATCTTGAGGTTTTTAATCCATTTTAATTGCATGAAAATATCACAAGTTGAAATATCCATCATTGTAAAGGTTACCTTTGGTTTCTCCTAGAAACTACTTTCTAAGTGGGTGATAATAGGGAAAGTGGAAGTTAGAGGCATATTTTGAGGTATTATACATATTTTAGTTGCATGAAAGTCTTAGAACTTCAAATGTCTATCATTTTAAATCCTTGGCTACCCCTAGTTGCCCCTATCAACCAAATTTTAAGTGGGTGATAATAGGGAAATTTCAAGTTTGAGGCATATTTTGAGGTGTTATACCCATTTTAGTTTGGTGAAATTCTCAGAAATTTAAATATCCATTATTGTAAGTCCTTGGCTACCCCTGGTTGCCCCTAGCAGCCACATTTTAAGTGGGTGATAATAGGGAAAATTGAAGTCTGAGGTACATTTTGAGGTATTATACATATTTTAGTTGCATGAAAGTCTTAGAACTTTAAATGTCTATCATTTTAAGTCCTTGGCTACCCCTGGTTGCCCCTAGCAACCACATTCTAAGTGGGTGATAATAGAGAATTTTTTCACAGACAATAGTAAACATCACAACATGGAGGTGTCAGATAAGTACATTTACACAAGGCAAAAAGGAAAGAAAGATCTTGTATCAAAATAAAGTGCCAGGAGGTGTGGCAGCTAAAGTTGCATTGCAAGTTAACATATAGTGCACCATTACATCTATTGCACTCATTGCACAAATTGCACCCCATACATCATTACACTTAGTGATTAGGGGGTCATTAAGAGAAGTTATGTTAACTTGGATGGTGTGTGAAAGTGACTAGGGGGATAGTTAATGGAAGCTGTGTAACAAGTGTATTGGTGCAAGGTGTGCAATGGGTGCTCTAAGTGTAAAGTGTGTAAAGGGGAAGATTTTCTAACAGCGCGATTCACAGAGCCAAGGGATTCATGGCTTCACAGTTTGCCTGGTACTATTCCTGAAAATCTCCCATAGGAGTGAATGGCCCTTAGCTGGTATGGACCCCTGCATACCGTACTGGTTTGTGGCTTCACGGCTTTGTGAATTGCGCTGTAAGTGGTTCCAATAGTTTTTACAGGGAAATTACCACAACATTGTCATAATGTTGTGGTAATATGCAAATTAGGGATGAACAGATGAGCCAGCAAGTGGAATTCTTTCACTCTTTGATATTGTTTATGGAATACAGGTATAGCTTCATACTTGTACTTTAAAGATATATACCTGTATAACCATTTCAATACACTAGTATGAAATACTTGAATTACAAATGTTAAGTACTAAAGGACAAACATTTGTGAAATTTGATAAATTGAAAACATCTGTTAGAGGTGACAGAATTTGTGCGTTTGTAATTCGAACAATCTGCATTTTCTTCAGAGATATACTAAAGCAGATGTTGGCATACTGCAAGGAGATTCTTGGACCACCACCATGCAAATATGCAATATTAGGGCTTGGTCCCATAGCTACTGAAGAATGCACTCCGTACTCCGACATTGAATTAGCAGTTTTAGTTGAGGAAGAAAAAGTAAATGAAGAAGTACTTGCATACTTCAGAAACTTAGTTAGGTATGTTCTTCTCTGAAGCAAATTTAACATTTTACAAATGCGTTACATGTCTTTGTTGATTTTGGCCTTTGGAATCTTGAATTGCTTTTGTAGATATTTGCACATTAAAATTATAAACTTGGGAGAGACTCCTTTGACTGCTTTAGGCGTTCGTCTATTCCATGACTTCTTCAATCAGAACATGCATTGTTTTATCGATACAGTCACGACAAATGGTATTCAGTTTGACTGTAGTCGAACATCGACTGCCATAACACCCTTAGGGTTCAACGGAATGCACAGGTATTCGTCTTACAGCTAAACAACCATAAAATAAATTTCTTAATAGTAGTATAAGAGCAGATGAAAAGACTTCAGTAGCAATTCTATGTATTGTAACATTCCATCTCATTTCTCAGATTATCTAAGTCTCTACCGGAAATTGAATTTATAAAGACTCCGAGTGAGATGGTCCAATATCTAACGGAGAGTGAGGTCAAGAGGATAGGTGCAATGGTTGTATGTAAACTTTTACAGTGCACTCTGATAGATGGTGACGACAGCCTTATGAAGGTAGAATTTCCAGCCTAAACTAAATGCACATCTTACTTAATTCAATGTTCAGACCATTTTTGTCCCATTAAAAAGAAGTGACGGTTTAGCAGGTGGGACAGAACAAAACACTGGGCCTGTGCACCCAGTACATCAACTTAAAAAAGTCCTTTTAGTCAAAGTCCGATGAACCTCCATTTCGGGTGTGTTCTTGCTTAGAACGTCGACACGTGTGTGAAATATTAAAAAAAAAACTGTCTGTCTTCATGAAAAGAGCAAAGATACATTTGACACATGCAACTCCTCTGATCTGTATTTCTCCAGTCACGATGACTGCCAAATAAGAAATAAAGTACCATTTGTTTAAAAAGGCGTTACTCAAAAATTAAGAACTATGTCCAGCTGACAGCATTTTATTTACTTGTCTCATTCATTTTAGGAGTTTGAGAAATGTGCTGATGAAGTTTTGGCAACAAAACAACAAGACAATGTACGCGTTCACGTATTCACGTCCATGGACATAATGGATAAATGTACAAAGGACTTTGATATTCCATATTCTTCAGTATTAGAACCACACGGTCTTCATCAATTAGACATGCTCAGAAGAGATGTGGAGATTTTTCCACATCTTCTTCACGCTGTTAAGCTCAGCCACCGACTTTTTAACAAATCTCCATGGGCAATAATTGATAATCTCAAGTATGTATTTGCATGTATTCTGCATGACAAAATATCTAAGATTTTACGGACATTATAATGATCTTTTCTAAATTATTACTGCTCATTTCCAGGTCTAAGTTATTAGTAAATGATGAAGGAAGGCATAATTTTCGTGTTGGAGAGGCGATATCATTGTTCCTAACAACTCATTGGCACGTTGCTTACAAGGGCAGGTGGGAAAAACATTTAGCTTTTTGAGCCATATTGACCAATAAAATGACCAATTCATATCATTGACGGAACTGTACACAATTTCAGGTCGAGTTTCAAAGACATACTCAAATCACCACACCCTCCAAAATCACTGTCCAGACAAGTTACCAGGTTATCAGAACGAGATGTCACGCGAGAAGATAGTACGGTGACAATGGCAACCACCGATGCAGCCCCAACAAGAAAAATTGAACAAAGTCCAAATATACTTCAAGATGTACTACAATTTAATAAGGACCAGCCATTATATCGGTAGGTAGGAAGCACCTTCTGCTCACAACAATTGCAATATTAAAGTAGGGGCTTAATCAGGTGTTCAGTTTTTTCTTGTCCTCAGGTATTATTCCACACTCATTCCGTTAGTGGAAGTTCTGCAACAATGTATCAGAACCAAAAAGAGACCAGTATTTTCTGCAACGTTTTTGTACAAAGAGGGTAAACAAACCAGGGCCCACACTCACTACAGACTTCTGAAGCTGTGTGACGCCCGTGATTCGTTAGAACACGAGATCAACAGTTTGCAGAACTTCGCTCTGTCCAACAAATCTGAGGAACTGTTCCACTTATACTCAAAAATTGGTGAGTAACTTTCATTTTACTTTTCTTTCACTTGAAAGTCTTATCAATCAAAATAATAGTAATGTATACCTATTTTGATTCAAAGGCATTATCAACTACCAATTACGACAGCATAGAGAGGCAACTAATTGCTTTACAAAAGCCATGGAAGAAAAAGAAAACATCAGTGGAGACTTACAGAAGAAAACCAATGCGTTTGTGCAAGTAAAGCAAGTTTTCGGTTCTTTTGTGTTAAAGTAGAACATGTTGGATACAAGGATTCCAAATGTTTGACGCAAAAGAAACTTTTTGGTTCTGTCCAAGACCTTGTGTTCCCAACGAGAAGGATTGTCCTTCAGTGTGAGAGCATGTTCTCAACACACGGTGAATGCATGAAAATCTTTCCGTTTCAGACCTGGTACAATTTTGCACTGCCGCACCTCAGTGACGGGAAGTTTAAGAAAGCGCTTGCACAATTCAAGGACTCACTTGAGGTGTACAAACAACTGACACAAGGATCTGAAGAAAGTGAATTCGGTGTCAAAGTTTTTGAAAGTATCGGTAAGTTATTGTCGAACACGTACGTAGCACGAGGGAAGGTAATGTATTCACAGGAGTTTGTCTGTCCACAGGGCGGAGGGGGTCTACGAGCCATAGGGTGACCTACCTACCTCTCCCTGGACAGGATAACCCCCCACCCCCAGACACGATGACCTTCCCCTGCCCCTAGAAGGACCAGGAAAGAAGGACGAGTGAAAGAACCAGACAGGAAGGATGACCCCCTGGTTAGGGTTGGTCTAGAATGATAAGCAAGTCTAAGATGGGGGATGAGGCTGTGGTGGATCTAATGAACGGTGTTTCTTGTTATTCTGTGGATCTGCCTATCTGCAAACATGCTCTTTTCCCCAGTTTAATTCAATTAACGTCTTCAAACATTAATTTCAGGAATTGTGAAATACAGACAAGGGCATTTTAAGGAAGCATATCAAAGTTTAGAACATGCTATTGCAATCTTCAGAAAAATCTCAGGAAACGAAATTTGTGACGAACGTCTGGTGCTTGCTTTGTACATGATGGGAAAGTGTCAGGTTACTGTTAATATTAATTCCCACGCTTAGCTTAAGATTGATTTCTTAGTATAATATTTTTCAGATTACCTTAATCATACTAAATGACAATTTCTTTTCAGGTGTATTTGGGAGACTACAGAGCATCTCTTGTTTGTTACAGACAGGCATTAGAACTACAACACAGTATTACAGGATCACAGCACATCAGTTTCAACACCTTGGCTGCTATTAGGGAAATGGGAAATGTTCTATTGAAATTAGGGAAGAAGAATACATCGTCTATCTATTTGTATCATGCCGCTGAAATGAGTACATTCACATTAGGAAGTCCTTTAGCACCTCTTGAGAATTTGGATCCAAACAAAGAAGGATGTCATCCTGACATTATTTCTACACTCTCGGAGCATGCGTCTTGCTGTAGTTTAGTGCCCACAAATGAGGATTCAAGACCAGAAGATATCTGTGTTAATCTGTATCGTACAATCTATGAACTCATAAAGAATGCTATTGGAAATTTGACTTTGCACATGGATCTCGCCCATTTGTTATTGATGCAAGGGAGAGCGGCATTGGCAAACAATCTTTATGATGAGGCCTTTGATTGTTTACAGAGCGCACTAAAAATGAGTAATAAAGTAGCAGGAAAAGAGAAAAGGCCTCACTTTAAAGGACAAATATTCAAATACATGGGTACCTGTCTCCTCAAAAAAGGAGATTTCGACACAACCTTGGAATACTACCAAAAAGCAATGAAAGAGATGAAATCTTTGTTCGGCCAAAAATCTAACCACCCGGAAATTTGTGAGATAATTGAGTATATGGGTCATGCATACTCCAGCTGTCCTTCAGACACCATAACTGGAGATGAAGCTTTACAAATGTTCAAGCAATCCCTGGAAATGAGAAAACAGTTGTTTGGACAGGTACATCCAAGTATTGCTGTAACACTGGGTGAACTCGGCAGGATATACAAGGAAAAGGGAGATTTTGAAAATTCAGCGACGCACTACTTGCAAGCTCTTGAAATGCTACAAAGGCTACATGGAGATGATCCAGCAAATGAAGATATTGCAAGTTACACAACGGCACTTGCAGGAATCTGGAAAGAGATGGGTCAACCAGTTAAAGTAGAACAATACATGACCAAGGCTTTAGAACTTTGGAGACGCGTCCATGAAGCGTTTCCAAACAAAGTTCAAAATCTGTTAATTGTCATGGAAGAATTAGGAAATATGTACCGACAATTAGGCAAGTTTGATGAGGCTACCAACTTACATAAGGAAGCATTTGATCTAACAAAGAGAGAAACAAAATACACGCAATCCCAGCTAGCAACAGCTGCTGCCTGTGTTGCTCAAGACTACAGTGCTGCAGGACTTTATTCTGATGCCATAAAAATGTACGAATATGCCATAGAAACAAAAAAATGCATCCCCAAAACAGAAGACAGAGAAACAATAGAACTGGCAACGTGGTTAGGAGAGCTCGGAAAGGTTTATGATGCGTTAGGAGAACACGAACAAGCTTCCGAGAATCACTTACAATCATTGTACATGAAGAGGAAAATACTTGGAAAAGACGCAGTTGATGAAGAAATGATAACGTCACTAGAACAGATTGCCAAAATGCATGAAAGGAAAGGAAACTACAGAAAAGCTATAGCATTGAGGAAGAAGTCTCTTGCAAGAAGCAGACAGTTACACAAAAACAAGCCTCACCCTGAAACTGTTCAGGCCTTGGAATCCCTGGGACATGCTTACCACCAAGTTTGTGAATATGACAATGCCCTTCGTTACCAGGTATTCGCATTAGAGATGCATTTAGAACTGAAGGAAGAAAATGAATTCACCAAAGAGACCGCTTCTTCTCGTGTGATCATTGGTAAAAATTTTGAGGCAATGGGTGAATACGACAGGGCAATTAAGAACTATGAACAAGCACTGATAATTTTGCGTCGTATATTTCCCGACGAAAACGATGAGGAAATTGCAATATGTATCAGTGAAATAGGTGAGTACTCAAAACATCACATATGAACAGCATTGTTTACCAGCAAGAGTTCCAGTTTAATAGTCTGAAGTTATCCAATTTTTGTACGCTGTTGGTAGGACACGCGATGAACTCTTCCGGTGACTGTGAAGGGGCGATTAAATACCTCAAGTCTGCTGTACAAATGTTGAGAAAAATGAAACTCGCAGGCCAGAAAAAAGAAAAACTAGCGACTGCACTTTACAATCTTGGTTTGGCATATGAAATTTACCCGGACAACCAAAAAGCTCTTCAGGTACCAACATCAAGATATTGTTTTAACGTGGTTATCTCTTTAAACCCATGCAACATGCTTACTTAAGTTTTTTTACATAATCTACCTCTGGAGCAATTTAACCAGCTTACGCAGACACGCACTGCCCCTTTGTTGCCCATGTTGACATCAGACATCATTGGTGCCTTGTGTGGGCACTCAGCTTTAAAGATCCTATTTTGGGGCATGAGCCATTTGACAAAATACTTTTTTTTTGGGGCACCAGATTATTTTTGAAATTTCTTTTGAAAAAAGGATATATTACATATTAATCTTTGAGTACTTGAGCATGAGGCCACACAATAATTCAATTTTTGTTGGATAATCTACCTCAGTAGTAAAATATTACTATGAAATATTAATTTTCATGAGAAAACTAACCCCACAAAGATGTGTTTTTTATTTGCGTAGATGCACCAGGAGGCCATGGAAATAAGGAAGGAAATTTATGATAAGGAATCTAAAACCAACGAAAATGTGACGCGATCATTGCGAGCACTCGGTAGAGTTTACTGCGCCTCAGACAAACCTAGGGAAGGGGTTGCATTTTTGGAGAAAGCTTTGAAAGGCATCAGGAGTTTATATGGTCCTGGAGTGGTCAGATTAGAGATAGCCTATTCAATGGATGAGTTAGGACAGGCATATGCAATTATAGGTACAGTTCAGTAATTTTCAAAATATTTTTCTTTAAATCTAATTGTAGTTCTGTGATCAAGTTGTTAAAATGAAACTAAATGGTGGAAATGATTAAAAGGACAACTTTCTGTCTTTCATAAAAATGTTCAGGAAATATAAAACGTGCGATGGACCATCAGACAAAAGCGCTTCACATGATGAGGCAGATATTTGGACACAAGAAGCCACATCTTCACATCGCCAAATGCTTGGCCAACTTAGCAGTCACCTCCAAACAGGGTATTCATGTGGCTAGTTTTTTAAAATAAAAATAAGATTTTACGGAATCCCATTTTTGTGAAATAAATGAAAGACATCATTGCATATTTTGCCATCACATAACAATTAAATTTCAGCTAAGAATCTAGAAGAAGCCATTGCTTATGCAACGCAATCCATCTACACATTCCGTCAAATGGTATCGGATGACGAGGACCATCCGACGATAGCAGCACTCACTTTGTTATTGGCAGAAGCTTATTTGGAGGTATTTTTCAATAAATTTGTCTCGAATTCTTGCAATGAAACCAAGAGCTTTTCAAGTCAAATTTTGCTACTGTTTTAGAAGGAGAATGTGTAGCACATCGTTGTTTCATCGTTTTGGTGGAGGGGAGCCAACCAAACAGGAATTTCAATGATTTTCTCATCAGAGTCCCTTTAGATGAGGGCATCGACACAATTCATGCGAAGTTTCTTTGTTACAAACTGTTTATGTTTTCTTTGTAGCAAAGGAAGTACGTGGAAAGCGCGGCACATTTCCGTAACGCAACTAAAATGTTTCTCAGCATCCACGACGGTGATGCACTTAACACAGATGTGGTTAACGCTATGAAAAAATTGCATAAAGTTCAGCATATTGTGAAAACAAAGGCATTGGCTACATGAATAATTTATGAAATCTTCCACCAATGGAAAAATTAAAAATATATTGGAAAGACAGTACGTAAAATGATTACAACCAACTTTATGTTTGCATCTTCTTGGAATACTACAACGCAAAACAAACAGTGGAAAGAATGAAAAAAAAACAAAAAAAACCCCAGGTTAATTTTGTCATAAAAATGTTCAGGAAATAGAAACATTCACAAAGCTGGATGGTTGCGCTCTGATAAAGATAAAAACCTGTAGTCTTCTCTGTCTTACAATATTTAGCAGAGCTTTGTGATTCATTACAATGAGAATTCTCCATTGCAGCCATTTCTTGTTTTGAGATTTTGTATTTCCTGAAACTCTTGTTATACCACTTTTCTTTCAGTACTTCATTGCAAGAACCAAATGAAGACCCAAACTTGAGAGAACCAAAAACTAGGTTTTATTTTTTGAGATTTAATACTCTATCAATACTGGGATACATACCGAATTGAGATTCCTACGAATCTCACATTTTCATATGAAATTTCAAATAGAAAATATAGAGGCTGCCATGTTGGATTTGAGATTCTTTTTTGTACTTTTGGATCTCCTTTTCCTTTTCCTATTTTCCAAATTTGAGATGCCCTCTTTGGAATTACTTTTGGATGATTACCTCAACAGCAAGGTTCAACAGCTGTGTCATGTGCAATTGATGGCTCTCTTGTTTGGTTTATGAATAAATTCCTCCATCCCTGTAGCCATAATTTCCCCCATTTTATTACATACTATCATTTGTGATTGACAAAAATGCTACAAAGATACATAAATAGTATAAAATAAAGTGTTCATATATCTTGCTCTAAACTTAAAGAGTAACTTTTAAACTACAAAAAAATTCTCCACATTTGTTGTGATTTTCGAATAATTTTCCCATGATTTCTGTGTCTGGAAAATGAACACCCCCTGCTTTCCCTCTGCCGAGCTCATACTTTGACGTGAGCTAAAATTACTCATAAATGTATGGCCCTTTTGTCATACTTGTTCCCACAAACCTTGCAAAATGATAATTTTTTCCCAACAATTATTTTTCCTGCTAGAGAGTATGAGATCTTCTTCACAAGAAATTTTCTGTCCCAGTATAAGATTTTGGAGTGGATGAAAAGCTCAGCATCACTAATCCCTCAGGAATTCCACGTAATGAACATGAAAAATAAATAGCTCAGGTTCCAGACAAATGGGAAAGGCTTCATAAAATCCTACGTTGTGAAGAAATAGGCTGAGGTATTATTGCATGTGAATGTCACAGATTCTACGGAGCCAAGTAGCTTTATGAGACATAAATATCTCCGAAAAATACTTGCCAAAGAAGCTAATTCCGGATTTCGGTGTGTGTAATCAGATATTCTGGTACACAACAAGTCTAGATACACTCAATTATTTATTTTTACTGAGTTATTTCATTTCATTTAATATGTATCTACCATCTCAATGGGAAACATAAATGCACATCCCACTTTTACCTTGTACAGGTTCGGCCCGGTTAATTCGAACACGGTTAATTCGAAGGCACGCTTAATTCAAAGCTTCTCCCAAGTCTTGTACACAACCCCTATCTTTTCAATGTTAAAAAAATACTGTTAATTCGAACACGGTTAATTCAAAGTTTCACTAATTTGAAGGGATTTCAAGACTAACTTAATTCGAAGTAGCTGTAAATCAAAGTTTTAGGGAACTTAAATCAAAGTTTATTGTAATTCAAAGGGTTAAATCAAAGTTTATCTTTATTCGAAGACTTTGAATTAGAACTCACATTGTTAATCGAAGCCTTGTGCTGTACTGTACAAAGAAAAACCATTATGTCTGACATGTTTGATAAACATTTATTTACATTGTATTGATACGTGTATATATTTTTTTATGTACTGTTCGACCTGTCTGACATGCAATAAAACAATAAATATCATACTTTCATAGTTTCATAGTTTTATTTTGTGCATTAAAAAAATACATGTAACAAACTTTATCATAAAACCTTTACAATATTTATAAAACCTTTAACTTTAGTTATGCTCCTTTTCATGCCTGTGCAACAAATCTATATAAGTGGAGAAGTTGCACAGAGCACACACAAGGGCTTCTCCTGTGTGGACCTGGCTTATGTGAGCATCACAAGCATTCTTTAAGTCCAAAATAGCATTACACTGAGGTCAGCTCCATTTTCTCTTACCATCAATGACTAAGACCACTTCATTCCCCTTGTGTTCTGATGCTGATGGTGCAGGGGAAGGAGCCAGTGTTTTGGGCCTTGTTGGAGCATCTGAAGAGCCTGCCTCCACCACTTCCATTGGCATTGGTAGGGGCATTGGTGTTGTCATCCCCTTCAGGCTTCTTAACATCTGGGGTAAATCCCCTGGTCCAGCCACCTCGCACGCCTCTTCAAACAATTCCCACCCTTCCTTAACAGTCTTGTGAGCCTCAGATAGCATCTGATGCCCTGCAGCAACAGTCCTCACAGCTGTAAGTATAAAAGTTTGCCATAAAACAAAGTTACTACAGGTTATGATACAGTTTGTATGTATTACAATTATGGTATATTCTCTGACATGTTCGACATACACACCTCTTAGATTATCAATTTCCATTTAGTCTCCTTCCCTCTTACTATAATTCTCTCCACCTCTTTTGTCCTCCTCATCCTGCTCCTCTGCCACCTCCTCATCATCAATCACATCCACACCAAAATTTTCCCCTAGGGCAAACCATGACTTTGTTTCCTCTTTGAGCCTCTCCTGTGGCTGAAACAAGTGGTAACATTGATATACACTCAGTCCGACATGTTCGACATACAGTACAGTATTTATATTATTATTTACTAACCTTCACTTCTCTGATCAGATCCCCAAAAGTATCTGGCATGTTCTGAAACTCCTTGACTGTCAGGGCTACTTTTGCTTCTTCCCTTGGGGTGAGCCCACCCTGTCTCACCTCAGCTAATGCTTTTTTCCATGATAAAGGTTCCATTCTCAAAATTCTTTCCTCACAACCACAAAACAGTGAATGCAAATGCTTTTCAAGCTTTCTGTAAGGGTTGTGTGCACTAATGCATAATAAACCCCCTATTGAGCTTGAAAAGTATTTGCATTCATTGTTTCATGGTTGTGAGGAGAGAAATTCGAGAATGACAAGAACTAAAAAAATGAAGAAAAGGACTGACAAAGCAGGGAAGTTATCACCCTTAACAATACCTCACAGAGACCCAAGTGTATGGGGCACAGCTGGTCACATATTCTATGTAAGGTTTACCCTGCCACTGAGTCATACTAACCAAACACACTGGATTACACTGGTAAGACCTTCTTGATGTACACTGTATGTATGTATGTATGTATTAATGTATGTATGTATGTATGTAATGTGTCTGACATGTTCAACTTAGTGACCTGTGCACAATGTACAATATGCTGTTTGTCTTGTAGGAATGGCTGTGAGTAACCCACCCTGTGGCACAAGGCTCCCACATCAAAGAGGAGGTGGCAACTAGGGATGCAGGCCTTACATGAGGTTAGAAACCTGATGACAATGACAAACTTGTGTATCCTAAAGGCTCCTTTCCTATGGTATGTATATGTGTATGTATGTATGTGTATGTAGGTATGTTGAACATGTCAATCAATTTGAAAAAGGTACAAGTATTTATTAATACAGTAGTAATACAGTGTAATGTCAAACATGTGAGACAGCGATACTGTACTATATATTAAATATGTGTATTATTGTTATGTAGGCTCATATGGGAAATTTCATTTTGAGAGTGGCAAAAGGCCCATAACAGGACTGCCACAGCCCCTGACCTTACGGAGAGGCAGCTGGAAGCTGGCGAGGTGAACAAGTGCCCTGTACACTGGATAAAGGGGGGCCTGGAAGCCCTCTATGAGGGGTCAGAGAACTACTTGGTCAGACTGCTTGAGGATACCAACTTGCTGGCTATCCAGGCCTGGCGAGTAACACTGCAGCCCTGGAACATTCAGCTGGCAAGGAAAATAAGGGGGGATGCCAACTGGGATGTTACAGACTACAATGATTAGTTACATTATTTTTTTAAAACATGATGACTGTAAAATAAAACTATGAAAGTATGATATTTATTGTTTTATTGCATGTCAGACAGGTAGAACAGTACATAGAAAATATATACAAGTATCAACACAAAGTAAACAAATATTTGTCAAACATGTTGGACAGTACAGTACAGTACACAATAGGCAACAATGAAGCCACGTGCAAATGACGCTATTTTCTAATTCGAAGTAGGTCATATTCTAATTCAAACTTTAGATTGAAGGAAGCCACAATTCAAAGGGATAATTCAAACTAAGTTCTAATTCAAAGTCTTAAATTAAAGTTAATCCTAATTCAAAGTTTCTTCAAAAGGCACAACTGTAATTCGAAAATCCACTTAATTTGAAGGGTAAAGCTTGCATTTATGCACTTTGAATTAACCGGATCTAACCTGTAATGTGAAGAATGGGTTTCTCAGGAAATTGTTTACAGATACTAAACAGTGTCTGTTCAGATATTTTATTCACAAAATTCCCTCCCTGACACACACACGATCATGGCTTAACGGATATACATAGAATTTTATCCACTGAAACATCAAACAATACGGGAACAAATCTGTAAAATGATTGCTGTTTTTTTTCGTAGTACCAGGAAGGAAAATGTGCCAAAAACACAATTTTTATTGTGGAACTCAGAGAAACAAAACCACAAGAAATAGTATCAGTTTCCATTCTAAAATACCTATTGTTGTAGTTATTCATAGACTAAGAAATTGACTTGCCGCAATATTTTTCAAAATTTCAGACAACAGCAACTCAAAAACTGACATCAGCCAAGGAAAGTGATCATGATATGATAAATATTTCACTTTCCTTCCAAGACAGGGCGAGAGTCAGTCTTTTCAGCTCAAAATGGTCCACAAAATGTCAATAGCTCGCTGTCTGTTGCCAGTCTGCTTACTTAAGCGCTACAAGTAAAACACTCACTTAATCATTGTAAATCTATTTATGGCAAAAGAATAGACATGCCGTATTTTGCTGAAGTTTCACCATTACAGGTCTGTTCCTGTTAATTCGAACACGGTTAATTCGAAGTTTCACTTAATTCAAACTATTCCCCCGATCTTTGGCAAGGTCCCTATCTCTCCCATGTTAAAAATTACTGTTAATTCGAACATGGTTAATTTGAAGTTCCATTAATCAAAGCAACAGTAAATCAAAGTGTTAGAGCCATTTAAATTGAAGTTTGGTGTAATTCGAAGAAATTGGAATATTTTGAATTAGATCTTATCTTGTTAATCGAAGCCACTGTACAAACAGTGCCTTATTGATGTTTGTTTTGTCATGCTTTCGACTCTCTCGACACAGATCCAATTGTTTAGTGTCAACAAATGCTTGTTATTTTGACTGTCTTGACATAAAGCCAATTTTAAGGGTATCTATTTCTTTCTTTCTTTCTTTGTTCAATGCTGCATAACCCTTGTATGCCAGTGGTCTCTCACCTGGGCCAACACACTGTATGTTTGCATTACAATCTATTGGCCAAGTTAAGCAGTTCATTGAACGGTTTTCCCAGTATATAGCCATGGGAAGGCTTTGCCTTGGCCCCCTGTGATACCAACCTTACTTGTGGACCACTTTGGCTACTACCAGTGGTGTCAGTTGTCCTCTGAAGTCCTTTATTAGATCCTTGAGTTCTTGGACCTTGTCTTCCTTTGCCTTTCTCTGTGCAGCAATCAACACCTCATTATCTAATTGCCAGTTTAATTTCTCAATTTTCTTTCTGAGTTTTGCAGCTTGCCCTTCGATGTCCATTGTTAAAATGACAAGTTTCCCCAAGGAATGAGACATTGGTGTCAGCTTGCCTTTGATGTGGCTTTCTAACTGGGTCAAATCAAGCATCCAGGTTATGTCAAATGAGTCAAAAGGACCACACAAACTCCTTTGATGTGGCCACTGTTTTTTGTCGAGAAGGTCGAAACCTGGTATTCCCAATGATCACTTTGACCCAATTAGAGAGCCACATCAAAGGCAAGCTGACACCTGTAGATCATCCCTTGGGGAAACTTGTCTTTTTTTTAAAATGGCACAGGGTGGAGGTGTCGCACAAGCTGAATTAAAAAGGCAATTAGATCAGTTGGGAAAGGATTTATATAACATCAATTTACAAATACAGTACATGCAGGTGGGCACCCTACAGGCCAATTTAAATAGACTCCAAGAAGCAAGGGCCATCATACAACAAGACACTGTGGCCAAGGAGATAGTATTGACATGGGAAAAGGCAAGGGCAAGTGTGGCAAGAAGAAGAAGGCGCTAGGTTTGTATCCCAGGGGACCACAGGCAAAGCCTTCCTGGGGCTATGTACTGGGAAAGCTGTTTAATGAACCACTTAACTTGGCCAATAGATTATAAACCTACAGTGTGTTGGCCCAGGTAAGGGACCACTGGCATACAAGGGTTATGCAGCATTGAACAAAGAAAGAAATAGATACCCTTAAAATTGGCTTTTATTTCATGTCGAAACAGTTGAAATAACAAGCATTTGTTGACACTATAAAATTGGATCTGTGTTGAGAGAGTCGAAACCATGACAAAACAAACAACAATAAGGCACTGTTTGTACAGTGGCTTCATTTTCTAATTCAAAGTAGATCTAGTCAATTCAAACTTTAAATCAAGCTCAATCCTAATTCAAAGACTTAATTCAAAGTAACCTGTAATTCAAAGTTTTTGGCAAAATTTGAATTACAAGTCATAATTTAGTACTAATTTCCACTTAATTCGAAGGAAAAATTGGACATTCAAGCACTTCAAATTAACCAGAACAGACCTGTAAAAACAAAAGAGTTTTATGAATAAAAATGTTATATAAAATCACTACATCACCGTGATTACACATTACTGCGTTGGTTACTTCTTTTCTGTAGATTTCTACATGTAATTGATCAACACGAGTAACAACTATTCGAAGAATAACTTAATGGAAGCTGTTTAATTTTTAACAAAGCGCTTTTTCCTGTCTTGACAATAGTAAAATAAAGTGGTCATTGTAAATGTGTTTATGAACTGGTCATTAGGAGTTCTAGATTTCACATGTAAACAACAAAAAAGAGAAAGAAAATCAAACTTAAATTCTTTATTGCCCGGACTTGAAGAGAACAAAGATTGAGATTTGCGAGATTGTATCTGACATTACCTCAGGTGTTCATTTGGGAGCAACAGACAATCTGACAAAGAGACCAATAGAGAACAGACACGTTATTAGACAACCCCCTTTCGGCTGCACACGGGAAACACATTTAGCGTCATTTCATCTACTCAAAACATGCAGAGCCATCTCTTTTGAAATCAAATCAAGTTATTTGCAATGAGTGTGTGTTTTAGACGAAGGTGATGGCGCAAGAGCACTGATGGGATTCAAGACCTTGTACATTGCCATTGCTGAATCAACCGATGACTAGTATTTAGCATTTTTTTGTCTGCCAATGACCATTTTGGTAGCCGTACATGCAATTACAGAAAGGAAGCTGTGTGTGTCTTAGTTTTTCACTGAAACTACAAATCCTAAAATGAGTGGAATATTAAATGGTAGCCAAGTAGTACCGATGTCAGTGGCCAAGTCATTAAAACGTAATTGGGAAAAGCCTTAACTTGAAAGTGGAAGTTTGTCTTCAAAGTGTCTGACACACGTCATCAGAACGCATTCTGTTATTGAAGTAATATTTTTGCGATATAGAAAACCAAATAGACACTACAGCTCCACTTCAGACAAGAAATTCCAGATCGAATATCCAGGATAAAACAGTCAACAGAGCACCAAGGCGTGCTTCATATGAATCCCATGGAGAGACTTGTGCCAGAGAAGCTGTGGACCAATAATTGAGAATATTTGAGTTGGCACAGCCAGTGAAGAAATTGATTGGTTCCATTTGCATTAATCACGTTTCTTTGCAGTGGAGAACTGCCCAACAAGACATAACTGGTCATCATATGATTCAACCATCACTTAAGTACATGTATGTAGTTTATTTAGAGACGAAAGCAAATATTAAGTAGCACACCTGTATTGCTTACAGAGCAGAAGATTTGTGGATTTGTTGGTCCTATTTTCTGCTAAGACCCAAAGCAGTCAACCACATAAAGACATATCCCTATTTTAATTAACATTATATGCTTTGGCGCTACTGTTTCCAGTGAACTAAATTGCCGAAGGAACAATAAAGTCCTGCGGGAACCCGCACGAGGCCTACCGCCCGTAGCGTAACCTGTCCTTGGGGGTGGGGGGGTACCCCAGTCCTGTCCTGGTTAGGAAGGTGCCCCTGTTCTGGTGTGCCTCCCACCTGGACCTAGGATATACTAAACCCCCCCCCCCCAGGGACTGGGGTACCCTCGGAAAGGACATGGGACCAGAGACCTTGGACAGAACCTGGGACTGGGGTACCCCCACCCCCGGTTGTGAACAGACTGCAGACTGAAAACATTACCTCCCCCCATCCTTCGGATGCGGGCGGTAATAAACACAGTTTCTATAGTATTTCTTTTTGCAAAAGGTTAAGCAAAGAGTTGCAATAACGAGACAAATGTGAAATAATGGAAACAGATAGGATTTGACCAAAATTTGATTACTTGCAGATTAAGGCTTCCAAACCAATTTTCTGCTATGTTGAGAAACCAATTGTAATTTCTCTCCACATCTGTGAGTAACCTAATGTCAGACCAATTACATCGTCGCCTGATTTGTAAATGCAACGCTAATTACCTGGGCTATGACAAAGAGGGGCTTTTACCCAACAGACCTTTTAACTCTGAGTAGATACCAAATTACAGACTTCCAAATCTAAAATTCGTGCCACTTGTTAGAGCAGTAGTAAAATTGCACGACAAGAATCCTTATGGTCTAGTGTACTCGGTAACATTAGATTGTTTGTTGTGTTTCCAAGAATCTATTTTCTTTTTTTGCTGAATTAAGAGATAAGTCATTTCCCAAAAGGATCACACATAACAGGTCCGATGATTTCATGATTAATTGAGCTGACATGAAAAGCATCACTAAATTCAGAAGAAACTGGAAAACATTTACCACTGAAGGTTCTGCTTCAACTTGCAAGTCAATTTTTATTAAGCTGATACAGGATTTTTCTCAGAAAGTAATACTGTCTGCGAGTATTAATGCGTGGTCATTGGGATGGTCCAAAGAACAGAAGGACGTATGAAATTTCCATTTACTTGATTTTCATTGATAAATATGAAGTTGTTTCCTGGAGCAAAAATTGTCTTTGCATTCCACCAAATACCTTTTCACAGAAATTTATCATTTCCTTCTATTTTCAACAATGAATTAGGTACACTAATCGTACAATTCCAAAGAAGATATTCCTCGTTACTATATTTTACTTGCCCTTAAATGTATATTGTCCCACAGATTGTGACAGGGTTCCCTTTTTTTTTTTGCTCTCAAGAAATTCCCTGACTTTCTGGAATAATTTAAAAATTCCCTGACTTTTCTTTTACTGGAAAAACTTCTCTCATTTTCCCGGGTTTTCCAGTGCAAGTAGGAACCCTGCTGTGATGGTAATCAGTTCCCAAACAATCAGCCGAAACATCCTTTGATCTAGTCTCTTTGCCTAATCTGTAATAATGTTTGGCACCTGCTTTGAGCAACATGCTTATCCCTGATTAGAAAGAAATGTTTGGAAGCATTTCTAGGAATGTTTTACACAGTCCTTCACAACTCGAGCTCATTATAGATTCGGTAATGACGTTATTTATGTTCTTCTTAGTCTCATTAGGTCCATTACAATTACCAATCAAGCATCGGGGTAGCGGATTGCATTCCGAATCTTATTCTGTTAGTCTGTAACCAGTAATTGAGCATGTTCACTTGTATAAAGTGGAATTGGGATTTTCAATATTTTTGAGCCAAGTGGGTTTCACTATACATCCACTTTCTAGAAATTGGTTGATTTAGCGTTTGTAAAATAAAATAAATAAAATATTAATACTGCAAATGAAAGCATTCGAATGGAAATATGGCAATGTGACTGCACTCACTCATGATTTTGTTTTTTTTTTAAAAAAAAAATATGGGGGACATAAGTCCCTTTCATGGGGCCACTAATACCCCTGTTTAGAACCTCTGGTGACGTCTGCCCCGGGTTTCAAAACCAGGGTGGATCCCTCACTTGCATGCTTCCTTCCCCAGATTCACCTCTGGTGCGACACCTGCTGACTGTATAGAGGTCAGCATGGCAGCTGAGCCTTTTTGATCCACATACCTGCGGACGCCTTTTTGATCCACATACCTGCGGACGTGTTAGCAAGCATTGGTGGAGGTTCAGGGCTCGAACCCACGACTGTCCGTGCCGCAAGCACAGCGCTGTAAACCGTTCGTCCACTCAGTCATGCTAATGATTTTAGTTCAGTTTTAATGTGGCACATGTCAGATAGTCATAATGAACTATTGTCTTTGTTGTTGAGTCTTTGCTTCTGTTTTTCCGGAACCCATTGCTGTTGAAATGTTACGTGAGGTTAACCATAATAATATTTTAATGAAAACTTTAATGAAAAGCAGCAAGTCTTTGTGAAGTAGGAATAATACTCGTAAAGCTCTAATTGAGGCAAGCCCGACACCGCTCCATTAAAGTGCTTCAAATAAATTGGCCATAGTTCAGTTAGAGTGCATGATGTTGTTGGCCGACACCTTCAGAAGCAGCGTGCAATCAAGTTGTTCAACCCCCCACTCTCCTGGTTGGGTTGGTGGACCGGATGAGGACCCTGAAAACTGGCTGTATCTGCTATGTACACAATGGTCAATTTGAGGCTCACTGGTTTTGTCAAACATTTAGATCTAATTAGTCTCCACACGGAGACCATCTGTGTTGCACACAGCCAGAACCTCTCCCCATCCCTTCCCGAAATATGGGAATTTGGGATTCAGGCAGTTTTAGACTCAGGAACAAAAGTGAAGTCAACAGCACCCCCCCCTAAAAAAATATGGCAATATGGGAAACTAACCTATTGCGGCCAAGTGTGCTAGTCCGGTGACTATGCTGTATACCGTGAGCTTACCGTCTCGTTCTTAAAGTTGTAAACTTGATTTTAAGTTAATTTCCATTGTAAACACATTCGGGTGTTGCATTGTTGTCCGTAATTATCTAACATTTTAATGACTGAGTAATGTGGGCATAATTGAAGTTAAACTCAGATCAGGTGCTTTTCATAATGAAATTGCTACTTTTTGTAAATTGCAGAAATCAGTATTGTGTGATAAATAGACAAAAAAATAAAGGGGAGTCAGAGAACACATTTCAAAACCGGCAGCAATGAAGAAAAGTTTTTTCTAATCCATAATTTGCACATTGCAGTTTCAATTACATGGGAAGAAATTTCTCTTGCACTAATTAAAATGATGCCAATATGTTTGGCAAAGGACAACATTTCAAGTCTTTATCCTTAGCGCTTAGAGGAACTGTGCCCCCAAAACTGACAACTGTTTTTGGTAACTTGTGCTTCTAAGAATCATTTGATGGAAAAATTCATCAAATTTAACATCCATCGATATGACAGCAAAAACATTAAATGGCCAATGAGGGCAACAAGTTACAGATGTGTAGATATTTGAGGATGGAAAGCATCTTTAAGGTAAACTCAAGTTTTGCCAGAAAAGCTCCAATATGCCTTGATGGTAAATGGTTGACATTATGGACAAGTTGTCGGCATGCTGTCCAGGGTCCTCACTATACTTACACAGTACTACTAAATGTGGGAGGTTTCAAACCTACAAAGACACTTTCCAGACGACATGTGTTATATTTTGGGCACGTAATCAATCGGTGCTCTTTGCTTGGCCTCAGTCTACAAGATATCAAGCAGGACAAGTGACATGAAAGATTGCATCTTTCGTTTTCCAATGGGTGATACTGTCACTTCTCGAATGATTTGAAAGTGGAACGGAATATTCAATGAAGACTACAGGCTCACCATATTGACGCCATTATAACACTTCACAAGCCACCTTGTTTCAAAGTGGGTAATTCCTTTGGGGGAAATACTGCATCCATTAACAGGCATATTGAATGGCAATTTTCTGGAAAAAACCATTTGAGAATCCATGAAAGAATGTCTCTTAATTTTCTTGGAACAGAGAAATTTTTACAACACTGATCTCAGAAGCCCTTTGTCGATTGCAATCATCCATTGTGCTGCCAACAGTCACAAGAAACACACGTGTCCGAGAGCTGCAAGTGTCTCACCACGATCAATATAAACCCACATAAAAAGGCCGCCAGAAGCAAACGTATCCCACTAAAAAAAGTCAAATTATGACTCGCAACTTCGTGAGAATCTTGCGTTCTGAAAATGTTTTTCAGAATTCTTCCCTGTATCTCAGTGGTGATTGTGAACAAATAATGCTTCCACCTTGTAACACTTGATTTCTGGCCAACATAAACCTCAATCATATTACTGATAACGAATAGTGCGCTTCTTGAGATAACGTTTGGATGTTGTCGTGTTAATCAAGGGTCTCTGTTAATGGATATGTCAATACAAGACGTGAGGTCATCGTGATATTGGGACGTTCTTGATACTCAGTAAAACTGGTAATGCATCGTTTGAACCCGAGGAAGCTGATATATCGATATATCGTTTCTGCATCCAAAAAGTTACAGAACTTAAATTGTCTCTCCAGTAGAAAGTATCAAAAGTCTAAAATTAGAGTCTAGATAAAATGCTACATGTTTTAATTAACTTTCTGTTCTATGTGTCCATTGTGTTATCTTTTCATTTCACCCTTCTACTTTTCGGCGACCGCGTTGTGGAACATTGTTGTTTTAAATTTATATCCCAAAAATACTATGGAACCAAAAATTGTTACAGCCAAAATACCTGCCCTGCCCCCAATCCTCCACATCCCTCCCTCCCCTGCCCCCACTCCTCCTAGGACAGGTCGGTAGAGGGAACTGTTCCACTCCCCAGAAGGACCAAGCAGGAAGGACAAGAGGAATGACCAGTCAGGAAGGAGGCCTTGCCTTGCCTCCTCCCGTACCTGGCAAGGGCCAATGTATAATGACCAATGTAAGGAACAGGGACGGGAGGCTGAGGTCGATATAACTTGTCTTGTTAATGCGAGGTCTTCTTTGTTGCGAATTTATTTTTAATACAACATAGAACTCCTATGAGTTTTTCATAGAACTCCTTTGAGTTGTGAGAAGAAAAAGGAGACGCAGTGCAATCATCGCCAACTCACTTACTAATCAGTGTAGGAAACAGTTTCGGGGAGATAATCAAATGCAATTTAGGTAATCTGTGCTCCATAGAAAATTGCAGATTTGTCATTTTCTTGACCTCCAGTTTCATTTACAAGAATTGGTTTGTCTCTACAATGTCTGCTTTCAACATTTGCCAGTGAAACGGGCGACATCAAGTATGGTTTCTCTTGGTTTATATAACCAGGAATGTAAAATGTTGGTTACAAGAAAGAATATGCCTAGACATTACACAGGCATTTACCATTCATAAAACCAGCCTCAGTAATGTGATTAGAAAATGTGACCACCATAATCTAAACACACGAGATATTACGAACGGCAAGGAACTCGACACTTAACTGAATCACGCACTTCTCCACAAATTCTCAAGTCGACGCAAAGAATACTGATTTGGCTGGGTTGTTGATGAGGATGTGGCATTTCTTAAGCGCACCAATTAAAATTAATGGCAGAAAAGTAGATGAAGTCTGGAATAGTGCTTTCAAAGCACGCAAGTTTAAACTGTTTGCTAATAAAAATACAACTTGGAGCCAGTACTACTACCGCCACTAGTTAGACTGCATATAATTTTAAAGTTCTCCCTATTTACTTGTGCACATGCATAAAGTGTAATTGTTGTTATGCATGTGCAAATGCATGTGACGATGGGAGTAGCAGGCATCTTATGGGATGGTGGCAGCGGTCATCTTGAAATTTCCTCTCGCCTAAGAATTTCAAACCATTGCCAAAATGTGATCAAAACAGCCTTAGACATCATCACTCAAGATACTGGTCAAAATAATTTAAACTGATTAATCCCACACCATGCCACCACCTTTGTAGCAAAAGAATTCCAAGAAATTTGCCCCCAGTATATATTCTTATTTTTGCATTGGATTCCCTGAGATCATATTTAGCTGGGCTTCTATATCATTTTTGATCTTCCAACACATTTATGAAACTTTCAAATTAGGTCTTAATTGACAACAAATTGATCACTTTTGAGTTTGATGTCAATCTACAAGAAAACTGTCAATCAACAAAATTCTTGAAATGTGTCTTTAGTTAGTCCTGTAGAAATCACTAATTGACATTGATTATCATCACTTTATGCAGTAAATGGATGCTTTATCTACCAGAATTGAAAATTACTCAAACAGCCATAACTCAAAGAGTGGTCAAAATTCTTTTTACTGGAGAATATATTTTTACACATTTGTGCCAATTTATTGCTCAAAATTTAAAAAATCAAAATCTTTGTTTTAAAAAATTAAAATATTTTTGACATTTCAAAACTTAGCACAGAAAATGATCAATCAGTCATATGTTTAAGAATCCAAAATATGTCATGTAGAGCAACCTACACTACACCTATGGACTAATTCTTGAATAAGTGAATGCTAGGTACCATTTAACCTATTGCACGTATGTCAAAATAAGTGAACTGGTTAATTCAACATGATGCTGCAAGTGCATAAAGTGCATTGCATCCCCCAAAACAATTGGTTTATGACATAGCTTATATACCTGTTCACCTATGATAAAATAAAAATATCAGACTTGTCAGTCCTAAAAGGTCTTTTTGGAAAAGTACTCAAATGGCCATGGAGTTGTCATAAATTGACATATTTCAAAAATGGTCAAAATAGCTGCCAGGTTATTAAGGATCCAAAGGAAAGTATCCCAAATTGCCAATCAGAAATTGCCATGCACAATGCTTTGAGGTGGT
>JBCAUG010710760.1:0-27744 GCA_038406175.1 Haplosyllis leylae
TCTTGGGAGGGTGGGTTGTAAAATTGTTCTAGGTAGTCAGAGTAGTTTAAACATGCAGATGGTCTGTTGACTAAAGTGAACAGTTTATAATGTGTTACATGATAACATTATTTTTTAAAGTTTATTTCAAGTGATGTTGGGGAGTTAAACCAGGGAGATTTAAGGGAAAAATTTAATGTGTCTAAATAGAAAACTTTGAAGACATATCAGTATTGTTACTACAACAGTATAAATGTTAATAAACATTTCTTTTTTGATTATTTAAACAAAATATTGTAGATCTTGTTTTTAATATAGAAATAAATGATTACCATCTTCCTTTAAGCCAAAAGAGTCCAGTTCCACAATATCTTCTCCTGGATTGATTCCATTTGATAGACTTGATTCATCACTAATTTCAATAACTGCTGGTTCCTGAGAACTTAAGGTGTCAAAATCAACAGGTCTCCAAATGTTGGACATGATAGTTGGTAAATAAGTGATAAATTATGAAGCTGTCCTGTAAAGTTGATGGATGGCAAAACATGTGCTTTCTAGCCTGGATACTCAACCCCACCACTTCCTGTTAGAAAATTTTCCACTCACTCCAAAGTAGTTTACCCCATCTTTTCCAAATTGTACAGATTTTAAAAGTTATCAATATAATATTTTTTTACCTTTTTTGGCATTTTTTACATTTTTTAAATTTTTTATTCATGTTAGTTTGAAATAATCCCGCGCCTAACATTCGCGCCTATCATTCGAGCGCGGGTAAACGTACGCCTGACATTTTTCGTGGGGGCGCCTAACACTGCTTTCGTGCGCCTAGCACTGCATACCTTGCGCCTAACATTATCTCTTTGATGTTGAAACTTGACTGGGTTACTGGCTTTGAGATGTTTTTTGGTATATTTTAAAATGGTTTTTTAGGTTCTATTTCTATTAAGTTTATATGTAAATATGAATAAAATGAAAGCAAATGCTGTATTGTTTGGTTTAATATTGTTTTTATTGAAAAATTACAATTATTTGAAAACACAAGTTCAAGACACAGAACGCAGAACGCAAGACACAGACACAGAACGCAAACACAGATAATATTCGAACTCCTTCGATATCCACCCACTTCAAAAGTTTGTAAAGGAAAATCAGAGTATTGCTAGTATTTACGGATTTCTTGGGAGAGCTTTTTATGCAGTATTGCAGAGATATAAGTCAAAATATAGCCCTCTATTCCTGTCTCAGAAATCATGTATCCGCCACGAGCTGGTGAAAGTATATTTTCCCGATTTTGATATTGGGACATTCTTTGGTAAGCGGGTACATTTTTGGCTATTTTCAGGAAATGAACTGGTTTCGCGACAATAATACAACACTGGAATTTTCACCTTTCAACGGATCGACCAACGTGGTAAAGTAGTAGAGCGTTAATGATACATAAGTACACTAGTGGAAGGAACTGGCTCAAAAAGGCTCTAATCCATGAAAATACTGAAAATCCAACACTGGCACCGAAAGACGTGTAAACCTGTAACGATACTGAAAAAATACTTGTTTGCCTTCTCATGAAAAGAGAACAAATTTAGTCTGGCAAGGCAAGTTGTCGATCTATTTATATTTAATGACGCTTTTCTCAAAGATATGAAAGTCGCCAATTTTAGGTTAAAGACACTGTGGAAATCATGGATCAATCTGGATTAAAACAGGCTACAGACTAACCTTTTCAAAATATAAAATATCCACTGTTTCGATTTTAAAAGCGTAAAAGAATGGAAAGTTCAACCCAACAGCCGCCAGCACAACCATACCAAACATTACATGAACTTTTCCAGTTTCCTAAAAAAAGATTGAAAAAATGAGTAAATAATGCAGCGAATCCATATAGAAATAAAATCTTGCAAAGAATCAAAATAAAACAATGTATGAGGTTCTATTGAAACTTAGATACCTGATGCTTTGCCAAGTTCATATTTTTTATAGTCGCCAGTCTTTCAGTTCCAAGCAGAATTGTTGTCCATGCACTGACAGTCTCGGACATATTGGTGATGGGTCCATAAATATAAGTTTGATAGATTAGCATCGTGTATCCATCGTGGTTATATGGGCACTGAAATAGAAGCGTCCATAAAGTTGTGAATGTTTTGTGCTGCACGATTTTAGGTCTAATTTTCTGGAAAAAGACTAAAGTACAATGTTATTCCAAATTTTCCGACATTAAAATTGTACAGTAGAGGTTTTACTATCAGTTTTAAAACTATACCAGGATACAGTAAGCAAATCCAAAGGGCAGTGTAACAGCAGTCGTCACAATGTCGGCAGCAGCAAGTCCTTTCAACAACACCACAGGAGGTCCCTGAAATCCTTTCATGCTCAACACAACAATCGTAAAGAGATTGAGAATGACACCAAAGCTGCAGATGATTGGAACAATGTACATGTAACCAATCCTCTCAACCTGAAATACAAAGACAAGTGTCCGATCAAGGCAATTTACAAATTTACACATGATATCCTTATTAAACGTCGAATTTCACTTGCGGCTTTTGATATCATTTTAGTTATTAGTAAGTAAAACAATTTTTACAATCAACTGCAACTGCAAAAAGTATTAAAATGCAGGTAAACTTTTCTGAGGATCATTGAAGTAGGACACATGATAACATTACCTCATTTATCCAGGGATTCGCATACAGATTCTGTCCTTTGTACGCATAGATTGGTACTGTGGTCTTGTTACCAACTGAAAAACTCCCAGGAGAAGCGCACCACTGCAAAGGCGATGGCTTCCAAAGAGCGACGGGATTTTCTGGACATTCCCAAGTGAAGCGAGGCATTTCCCTGACACGAATATATAATTGGACACTATGCACAATTTAAGATAAAAATTACCGTGAACGCACAAAAAAATATGCCGACTTTAGTGTTCCTATAAACCCAATTTAACAAATTCTATTTCAAATAAATTCTTCATATAAGAGTTAAGTGCACCAACTTCGAAAAAGACTCCGCCAGAAAAATACAGTAGTCAAGACGATGCGCCATAAAATATTATTGTATCAATAAATACAGATAATTTGCCTCCCGAAATTTATCAGGGACATAAATGAGACCCAATTCTACGGCACCATAAAAGCAGCAACGAGATATTATTAACAATATAGAAAACTTGTTAAATAACATTTCCATGTGTCTGAAGTACATTGCAGGGGAAACGCGGTCATAATTAATACTGTTTGGATTAAGAGAAAATGTTTGAGATTAATTGTGTAACACTTATTAAAATCAATCGCTGGTGTACTAGTCGAAGGCACCGCTCCACAAAGAGCTTACTGTAACTACACCATACTCATACACAAATCTTTAATCATTCGCAGTTCAGATTCTTTTTAATGAGGCGTCGACAGTAAAAAAATGAAAAATGAGCAACTCGATGAATTGGTGTTATTTTTTTCTTTTTTTGTCTTTTTTTACTTTTTATTTGCTTAGGGTAACCTACACAAATTATGTGACTCTGCGAGCACATATCTTCCGTTTTTGTGGGAAAACAAGGCATGAAAAGAGAGATAACTTAAAAAACAGAAATGCTTTCCTACTTTTCGTTTTCACCAATGCAAATTCTTTGAATACTGTGTGTTTCTTTACAAAATACTCATTTAGGTACCAAATAATTTCCAAATATCTTTTGTGTTTTCTGTGGCAATTGCACCGCACTAAGAAACAAGTTTTAATGATGAAAATTCCGTTCACGGACAGTATCTGTCCCATAGGTTTTCACTACGGTCCATTCATTAATGGCTTTACGTATAAAAGTGTCATCGGTTTCACGTCTATCCCTGCGAATGTCCTACGATCGTGTATTCACACAGCACATGGTAAATTCACTATTTGTGGTGTGTGGTCTCCAAAATATAGCCAACATGAATGTACCTGTATGTACGTTCATAGCATAGAAAATTGCCTACCCCCAACCCCTCATGTTGAACACAGCACTTTCCCCATTCACTTGTCTTGCGCACTTAAATAAACAAGATTCGCACAGGTCAGTCTCCATTTCTTCAGTTCAAATCAGTAACAGATGCACCTGTTAAAAATCAGCAAGCACTTTAACAAGTGCTTTATTTTGCAAAGTATACTATATATCCAAGATATACACGTAGACTATTAAAATTGGGAAAAAAACCTTTGTCATGAGATGGCATTTTTCTTGTTAACCAGGTTCCCCCCGTTCTGATTTAAAAACCGCAAGAAAAATAATTTCGTTTTTCTTTTCAGAATTGAACGAGGAAGCAAATGAGGCTGTGATATTATTACTTTAAAACCTAAAACTGTTGCGCTCCAATGGTACTTATAAAAAATATGAAGCAACAGTTTAGCTTAAAGAGTAGTTGGCAATCAATTTCAATTGATTTCCAATCTAGTACTCAAAAACATGCACATTTTAAGTCTTTCTTTTAATTGGATTATTATTCTTCGAGGCCCAAGACATGAATACAAATGTTCGTAAGCCATTCAACTGAATTTCAAAACTATTCACCCCAACCACCATGGCTTTTAAAGTTGAATGGTACAAGCATTGGTCCAAATTTTGATAAGCACACCGTTAATTGTGCATAATGTTTCCCAGAAGAAACAATGCTTGAAACGATGCATGAATGCCGATTTGAAAACCGTGAATTCAAAAATTCCCGATCACTTTTGAAATGCCACAGAAATTATAATTAACATTTGTGTACTCTTATTACACAAAATGTATTCTCTGTAGTAATGTGTAGCAAGGGATATTCTTCATATTCCCTCAATTCTCATTGGAAGAAATTTAAAACGTATCCATTCTTTAGGCATGTACAGGTGCCATACACACATCGGTTTTCTTGCCATTAACACATCGGTTTTCCTGGGATTACACAAACCTACAACTAAAGATGGACATAAGGAAGTTCACCAGCAGGGCCAGATTCTTTATGATGTAACTTTGGTGCCCGTATTCTCGATGGCAAATTGGCGTTCTTTTGGAACTATCTTCTCTCTGCTACGCAAGTCGTTTTATTATCACCGTCAATTTATTGAGTACTTGCGTTGCCTTTTGACTGTTCATTGCTCCTTCGATTCCTTCACAATGAAATGTTCCATTGTTTATTTCGCAGTATGATTCCTTCAATTAAAATAGTAACAATTAGGTTCAACAGTAAGAAAAATGCTGTGCGTCCACAAAAACATAATTTCCTCTTCAATGTTCGGTCTCCTGTTACTGTGGAAACATCCTTCGTATTTTCACCATGTTGGGCAAAAACCCAGACTTCTTTGGTTTCCTTTGATCCTCACCATGATTGTTCGTATCACATTTGTAACCACTTATATCTGGTACACGATTAAAAATGTCTTTCTGAACAACCCATCATGATTAACCACTCACTGTAGATTCTAGTCCTTAGCATCAAATTAACGGCGGTATTTTTCTCCTTTCTTTGATTCCTTCGATTAATTATTTCATACCATGACTAAGTTGTCATTTCTAGTCGAACGTCATTGAACACTTTATAAAAGAGTGCACTTATGTTTGTAAAACCATCCTTCCTAGCCCTACCAAATCGAATTGCCTACGGTGAAGAACAGAAAAGTTTAAGAACTTATAGGTAAGGTCCAGTATTTGAAGATCGCTGTAACTCTAGGAAGGTCTGCAAGAGTGCTTCATTTAAATGAGGACTTTCCCTTTTCTTTTCCTGAATGAACACAGCAAACGGTTCCTAGGGTAAATACACAGCGTCTAGATCTGAAATACAACGCATAATTGATGATGAAAGGACGCGTGGTGGGATTTCTGTCACTTGCAACTGCAACTAGGGCTCCTAATATTCAAATGACACTCTTTATGGTAAAAATATACATTTAGTATGTATCTACTAAACATATATTTAGTACATGTTTCAGTAGAAAACAGGCAGCCCTGGAATCTAATTTCGCAAGATAGGTCTGGCACATTCTTTTGTCAGTCTTTCCCACGTTTCTATAGCGCACTACCAATAAGTGATAAAAATTGACTATTGGCATTGCACTTGGGATTCTTCTTAAAGTTGTCAAAAAATTAAAACAGATTCCGTTTATTTTTTCTGATATAGTACTACAGTGCAACTATAATGTTCTACACAGTGCAACTGTAATGTTCTATTTCCATAGCAGATATGAAAGGTATTAAAAGTGGTACACTGGATATGACTTACAGGTTAAAAGGTGTAAGAAAGGTCATAATTTGGGTTTTCTATCACTGGTTGTGTTGGTAGCCTTGTGCCGGCCCGGGCTGCTGCACTAAAATGGGTAAAAAGCAACTTAATGCAAAAAAGTATCCTTAAAGACTTCAAAATTGAATTCTTGACCTGAATGAAATTCAAAAAGACAAATAGGAAAAATAAAGAAGAATTGATGTTCCTGGAAAAACTGATAGCATTTATTACTGTAAACTACGTCATGTGGCGATAAAAGAGATGTGCTGGGCTCTTATTTACCTTCTGAATATCTTATCACTAATTCTCAAGGGGTTTTAACGGACGAGCCATTCTGGGGTAGGAGGAATACACATAAACTCACGGTTACATGTGCAAAATTCAGCCCGTTTTCTGGCGAAATTCGTTGCAATCAAACTTTCTAAATACTGATGTCCACGACAGGATCACGTTGAAGCCAAACTCACTTTAAGCATGTACTCCAGACGTTCTGAATTTTTATACACCGGTGTGTCTAACTGCAGTTAAACGGTTATTTCAGATGGGTATACAATGATGTGAAACTTACTCTGATGATGGGGATGCATTTGATAATGCATCTGCGCATGGGGCATATTATTCGCTGATGCCACTCCCATTGCCTGTTGCTGTATCATGTGACCAGCTTGACCAGCTGCTGCAGCCTGCATACCTGACAATCAGAAGCGCGGTGTGAAAATAATTTTTCAATTACAGAAAATCTCACTATTTACTGGCACAACTGTTTATTTAAAACAAGAATGCTCAGAGGCATTGTGTCGCACCGCACTTGAGTTTGTTTTAGCTCAATAGATATATAACTAGATGGGTGACAAGGTAGCTAGCCAGATATGTAGCTAGATATCTAGCTAGCAAAATGGATAGTTAGCTAGAGAGAGAGATGGACAGATACAGAGATACAGGTAGACATAATTATAAGTTGCTTAGAATCTCTTACAATGCATCTTGGTTCAAATACTTTTGAATCTGGATGATTTGTTGTTGTGGTGAGAACACTTTTTGTTGAGAAAAAAATGTTGAACAGACAATTGAACAAAAAAATGTGTTGGGTCTGAATATGTATCAAGCCAAATCTGGTGTTATCTCTTTTTCAGTAATTATGGTGTGGGGGGGGGGTTGCTCAGAATGGACGCAAACACATTTTGGTTTTGGAATTTTTGGAAAACGGTGAAATTTAGTAAGTGCCCACAAGCAAGCAAGCAAACAAGGCAGCAAGTATCCACAGTACATACAGACACCATAATGAATGACCAGATAAGTCGCTCCGCTCGTTCAGGTGGCGCGACTAATGAACATGCTGGATTTATAAACGGCAAAAAGTCACTTAGTCTTCCAATATTTTCAAATCACTCTATTACGGTAACGCCCAACTATAATTTACACTACACTGCACGTTTTACAAGCACATTTATTGGAGTTATTTGTAACTTAGAAGAACGCCACTTACCTGTCATATGATGTGGGATTTGGTGCGCGTGTTGTAACTGGGGGTGTTGTGGGTGTTGTATCTGCCCAGGAGTACCCGCTGCAACTGCCTGCTGATGTGACTGGTGCGGATGCTGGGGCATCATTACGATTTGAGTCGGAGCTTGCGTGGTGTTACCCCCACTGTGGTGCGGTATATGTGAGTGCTGCTGATGATGTGCGTGTGTAACTGTTGTGTGAGGCTGTGTGTGTGTAAATGACATTTGAGGCCCACCTCCAGGTGGCTGTTGTTGATTTTGCTGTTGTTGTGGCATTCCTGGTGCCTGACTTGTAGCATAATAAGGTGATGCTACAAATGTCTGTGGATACATAGTCTGTGGGGAGGTGGGAGTGTGCGGAGATGGCTGCAGGGGTGGGTGACCCTGTTGAGACATCTGCACTGCATGCTGCTGGTAGATAAGATGAGGCTGGGGCGTCCCAGACGACGCTGGGTGACCCTGTCCAGCCCCTGGGTGTGTATGAACTTGCTGGCCAGCAGCTTGAGGTGGCGGTGGGTGACCTGGCCCTACCGCATGCTGAACTGGTGATGGTGCAGGATGCCCTCCACCTCCTCCTTGAGAGTTCATGTGTTGACTAGGCTGTGAGTGAGGAGGCGTTGGTTGATGGTGCGGAGCCATATGAGCAGGCGCTCCGTGAGAATGGGGCTGACCAGCCCCTCCAGGGGGAGGCCCCAAGTGAGCTGCCGCAGCAGCCTGAACTGCAGATGCAGCTGCATTAGGTGGTGATACTGAAAGACGAATTCACAATTACATGTTATGTCAAATACACAGTGAGGAAAATGTTTGATTTCTTTTTTAAATGATATTGGGTAAAATAATGGCACAGGTACTCGGCATTGATTTAATTAATGATATACATTGCCGCCTCTTTACTTTTTAATTTCAACGTGGCTAATTCCATAACAGGCTAAAAATTACCAAATATAGTGTTTTGTCCTTGTGGTTGTTGCATACCCTGTTCTATGTGCTGTTGACCGCCAACAGGTGGCGCTATCATACGTGTTCCAGTCATCGTAGTGGGCGGCATGGGTACCATCTGGAGAAAGAAAACAATTAGTGTTTACCGTTGTTCAAAAAAATTATTTACAAGTGGTCTCTTTGCTTTGCTCCACGTGTATTTCCTCACCTGAGGCATATTTGTTGGTTGTCCCATTGGTGGCATGTACTGAACAGTGTACTGTGGTGTCTGTTGTATCGCAGTCGGCTGAGCCAGTAGTGGTTGTCCTGTTGCCGCTGCTGCTTGTGCTGCCTGTGCATTGAAATCCGGTCGCGGTTGTACAGATACAACAGCTCGTTTTCGATGGTCGAATCTGGGTTGCTGAGGCTGTTGGACAACGTTTGGCGTCATCGTCACGGAGACAGGCACCACTTGATATTGCGGAGCGTACAACGGCTGTCCTTGCATAGTTGGAGGCATTTGTTGAACCATCACCGGACTCTGAGTGGCTGGTCGCGGCGGAGTAGCTACCTGCATTGGCTGCTTCTGTCGAAAAAGAAAATATATTCACTAACGACAAACTTTCTGTCCACAAAGTCGGAGAGTTAATTATTCTATACTCAGGGTTTACTTTATTCCGTTTTTCATTTTAAAAATAAAATTGACTTACCGGTTGGAAGGGTTTGGCATTTGGATTAAATACAAATTCCTTGGCATTAGGATTCAGGTTCGATTTCTTTAATGTTCTACAAACACCGATAAGAAAGAATCACCATTTACATGTATTTACTTCGAAACTTTCCGTCTTACAGAATCTACCTTGTTTTCAAAAGAGTTACTCACTCAGACAATTTGTCATCTTCTTTTTTCTCTGACTTCTCATCAGTACTTATTGGTGGTGTTGACGTTGGTGCAGTTGGCGTCGCTGGTGAAGCTCTTTGTGGTGATGGGGAGGGTTGCGTCATGGACGACACTGATTCTGCACTTGATGGTGTTGTAGGTGAAGGTGATGCTAAAGCATGGTGAGACTGAGCAGGCGACACACGCTTTTCTTTGTCCGTTTGAGATAACTTTAAAAAAATAGAAGTATTCTTTACGATCCGTGACATTTTTCAACAAAAATAACAGCATCGTATTTTCTATGAGGAGAATATGCACTTACTTTAAAATCAGTACTAAACTGCTTAAGCTCTTTGATTTGTTCATCTCGTGCTGCAAGAAAAGTATTTTCCGTTTCAGTATGTTAGTTATAATATTTGAACCTAAATTCCAAGTCACCCAATTCAATATATAATTAGTAACAACACATAAATCAAGGATGTAAAGAAATTCCAGAAAAATGTTATTACTTAATAACAAAATTAAAATGGGATTCTCACAATTAGGAGTTGACGGAGTTTTCCTATCTACAGATTTGCTAACGGCTATAGGAGGTGTTTGTTCCTTCTCTACAGTAGCACCACTAGTTTCACCATCGGTTACCAACTGACTGGCTTTTTCACTTTCAAATGACTCATCTTTATCTGCAAAACACAAAAGGACTTTCAAGCAATGTACGTTTGATTACCACAAATTTTTTTTTCTAAAATAAAAATACAATTTAAGTATAAAGTTTTTCTCGTTTTGCGAAGTGCTGCTATTCCCTCACGCATTTTCTTTATCTGAAACTACAAAGCTGCAAGTGGCTAAATATACCTCCATTGAGATTGCTATCTAATTCTACAGGAGCTGTATGTTGCGTTGGACTAGGTTGAGGACTTGAAGCTGAAGACACTGACGATCGACCACTGCCTGGTATACCCTGTGGCGCAGTCCGTGTTGCACGTCCTTGTTGCGGGTTCTTTCGTAAGTGTGGAGGCACATATCTGTTCAAAAATAAAAACGGTGTAGTTGTCGAAAGGCAGGAGTCAATGCAGCTACGAAGCAATTTTTAAGCATGATCACATACACATGTATCGCATACAAGCTCGTGAAAATTTGACTACGTACTTTCCTGATGACCCGCCTTGCTCATTGGGTCGTACAACTGCTGAGAACTTTTCCTCTTCATCTCCATCACCAACTTCTAAAGCTATACGATGCTTGTACGACTCGCTCCGTTCAATTTCCTGAGCTAATTTAGCAGCATGCGCCTCGCGTTTCTTGTACTCCAAGGTATTTTCTTGTTTTAATGGTGTCCTACCAGACGAAGATATCAAGGAATACAAATATATATTAATCTCGTTTGGGTGCGGAAAATTGTCCTCAAGAAAACGGAGGGTTAACAGTCCAAGTGCAAGTTAAATCATAGTCAGCTATTAACATGTAGAAGAGAGAAAAAAGGAAAAATGTCCTCACGTGTATTGTGACAACGACGGATCATAGCTAGATTTCACATCAAATCTTTCTGCGTTGGTTTTAAACATTTCATTCGGATCCCAGCCATTCTGCAATTAGGAGAAAACATTTACACAGAAGTTTCTGACAATTCATGTTTTCACTTCGTCAATGTAAAGTTATTCACTTACAATACTGCTATTCACTTACAGAGTTATCGTTAGTGCTGCTTGGAGATTCAATAGCCTCTAATGATCCACTGTCTGCCGTAACTTCGCCGTCCCACGGTTGTAACTCTTTCTCTCCAACTTGTCCATTAAATTTATTACTAATTGCTGAGTCTGTGAATGCATCTGCAAAAAAGATTCATTCATCATTTCCTGTTTCTCCGCACACATGCGGTTACATTGTCCGAGCTCCAAAATTCAAAGAAGGTACGTCGTGCACAGCAATAAGCTGATGGCTGTAACAACTTAATACAATAATTTCCATTTCCTGTTGTTTACAAATTGCTCTAATATGAAGTTACCTTTAGTTGCATAATCGAGATCTACATTGAGTGCAGTTACTGTCACAATATCAGCCAGATGAAAAATAAGCGGCGTATCGATAATACGATCCCTAGATGGAACCGAATTTTGGCACGTTTCATCCACTTTATGAGCCATATCCAGCACAACATCCATCTACAGGGGAAAGAAATAAGGCTTTAATTGGACCAAATTCCTTGATTCAGACATAAATGTAACACGAACTCATCATATTGAACCTTACAATGGAGTGCTATTTGGCCTGTAAATTAATAAATAAAATACAAACGGCAAAATGCCGCGAGTTTAAATGAAATACATGTACACAGATCAAAAAATATTATTGTCGTATCGAATATAATTTTGATTTACCTTGGACGAAACCGTCCTTAATACTCCTTCATACACACCAGCATTTTTCACTTCAACTGATACTACGCATCCCTTATGAAATGAAAAACAGACATATTTCAAAAACTGGCGTTTGGAGACAAACGCAACAATTTCAGATAAGCCTGCATTAATTTAGCCAATTTACACATTTATCCTTGCAAACCATTTCTGTTAACTCTGCTGAGACTATCATCCATGGATACTTACAACAATAGAAGTGGCCACATGTGTTAGTCTAGGGTTTGTGTAGACACCTTCGCTTTGCTGTACAAAAAGAAAGAAAAAGGAGTTAGCGTACTTGGCCGAAAAAAAAGGATCCTGAAAATCAAGATAAGTGCGAGCAATATGGTGAAAGCAGGATTTTTCCCCTACTGGTAGCATCTTCGAACGTGTTGCAATAAATATTGCTGCCCAACACTATGGCACGTGTGAAATTCAAGCTTGTAAATTAGCAAGTGTGCTCAGTGACTTTTCGGTGACTTTTCTTCACTTTCAGAGAATTGAAAAAGGCCACTTTGTGGGTAATTTATGGCTTGCATGTGAAGTCTAATTCCAACACATTATTTATCACAGGATATTGACAAGGTTACTCCTCATATTAAACTTCTATGCAACTTGAAACATTTGTTTATAAACACACTGGAGGCATATGTGGGTCAAACTACATCGTTGTTGATGGAAAGTTGAGAAGAGGAGAACATAAACTCCTTTTCTGACACAATAAAACATTACCATCTGCACCGAATTTTAATGATGCTTTCACAACGTATAAATTACTAACAATAGAAATTAAAATGTAGATAAAGGAACTTACATAAACCGTTTTATCTACAACACTGCTTCTTATATTTCGACCTCCCCTGAAATATGACAAAAGCTCGTAATTTTTTTTTTTTTTTTTTTTTGCAACTGTGCATTCTGAATAGCCTCCGCCAGATTACCAGTGACCCGCAGATGCAAAGTGTACGCTGGTAATCTCTAAATAGAGGTGCTGAATGCATTAAAGAGTTTTACAGTAACATCACATGTTCCTACGAAGTAATTAGCTTTGGAGTTATAAACGATTAATGTACTTCAAATTGTTCTCTCTCTATTTTTGTTTCACAAAGCATTCGGTTCCACGGGCGGATCCTTTTTGTAAACTAATTTAAGGACACCATGCCACATGTTCACCGTGCGAAGGTGTGTCTTTCCGCTCTAGAGTAGTTGGAGGTACACAACATGAGAAACTGTTCACATGAGTAAAAAGGTTCGAAATTTATCAAACATGAATGAACCGAAAATCTGCGTTTCGGTTTTTGAATAGATCTATTCCAATCGTTTGAGGTGATCACATGATAAACATGCTGAATACATGTGGTGTTGAATTTCACTAAAACTACCGGCGTTTCAACATAAACAACTACTACAAATTTATTTGAACTTAAATCATGATATTGACTTGACTGACAATCTCAATGCCACAAATTCAGTGGAAGTAATGACAAACGGCAGATAACATACCTGGAAGCGTTGGGTCTACTTTTTCGTTTATTTATACCGTTCATGGTTATTTCAGAACTCGAATTCATTGGCCACACTAAGCATATCCACTTCAAAATGAATCCAAAAAGTTGTATGTTACTATCTTTTTTTATTCGGCGATTATTTCAGTGAAGAACGATACACTAATATTAGAAAATCAACTTGCTGTTGACTTGAAGACCAACACGGGTCCAGTCCACAACAAACATGGAGGACTAGGGACTACTTTTTGGATCAGGATTCGGTGCTCTTTGCTCAGATGCAAATATAGCTACTAATACTACATTTGGTAATAATTTTATTTGAAATAAAGTTGAATATTGACCAATAACTGGTATTTTAACTTTAGTTTCGACCATATTTTCTTTGTTTACGTAGGCTTCATTTTCAGCGGATTGCTATCAACTGTGGCGGTAAATAGGTTATTGGCGCGCTTGTATTTTGATAATCCGGATATTTATGTATCAAATCATTTTTGCAAGAGGAAACAGTTTGTACAAAACATTAGATGAATTACATATTTGAATTTACTACAACTATTTGTTGTGTACAAAAGTCGTTTTGCTTTAAAAGAGAAAGTTTATTCAGTGAATGTTTCGGGACACTTCACACTCCTCCGCCACCGGAAGAACGTACTAATGTCAAAACGAGATTGTCACTAAATATAGTTTTTAATCCTTGCTTTCACGCGCTTCTGTGGTGGCCTGGTTTGTAGTAAACCAACAAATTTCCATCTGAAAAAAAAAACAGAACAACAAATACTATTTCCAACACATTATGCATTTTGAATACAAATGCCCCACTTCTAAAGTTCTACACTATGGCAATTTCAACAATTTGTTTAGTTTACAAAAGTTTATTCCAAATGTATTTATCAGGTAGCCTGTTCATACGAACTTTTTAAGTAGACAAAATGTGTTAGATTATGATTTTATCTGTCCTGCTAGACTTTAGGAAGAAACAAATTTGAAAATCTGTCCATAATTTCCTGAGATATGAATTTTTTGTATTTAATTTTTGATTATTTCATGGAAAAAATCTGGATGGACATGTAATTTTCACAATCAAGGAAATCAGATCACATCTAGTATTTCAGAAAACTAATACAAAAAGCTTACATTGTTTAAATCTGTTCATTTAGTAACTACAGGGAAAATATTTTTGCCTGTATTTATTAATGTAGAAAACCTGTTTCTCTGAACATTTTTAAAAAATGTTAGCATAGCTTTGCTCAGCATAATTTTCCCTTCAAATGATTGTCATATTTACCATTTTACCAATATATTTACTATCCTACTTTGTTTCTGCATCTTATTTATCACAAGTGTCAATTAAACTTATCTAGTTTTAAAATAAATTAAATTATTGTAATTTTAAATGTATATATCCAAAAAAATTTTAAAAGGTCATGTTTCAAACATTTCAACACAAAGCAGGACAATATGTTATTGTCTGTCAAATACAATTTGACATATCTTGGTGGTTGTGTTTATGGAATAGTGACCAAAACTGTACAACAAAACTATTTGGGGTTGATGAGGGTTCAGTGGCCAGAAGGGCTTAAGGGAGGTGAAGGTGTAATGACTTTGATATGAAAAGAACCCTCTTTGTATGATATAATTACTTGAAATTAAAGATGACAATATTAAGTTTGTGATACTTGTAGCTACACTAATTTATCTTTAATAGTTCACAACAAAAGTAACAAGGAAGCCATTAGTCTTCATGCAGAGCTGTTTTGATTAAAACTGAGTCTGTAGATCTAGTGTGAAATATAATTTGCATAGATCTGCCCTCCACCGATGTAGTCTAGATCTATACAAACTAGATCTATACAGGTGAAATCTACACAGACTAGATCTACATATGTGTCACACACTCTAATTTGGTGAGTGAAGCAAATGCTCACTCATGCAGATTCAGGACAAAGGGCCTGATGGTCTGGTGGGAAGGGGCATTCATGTCCCCACTTACATTGAGTCCTACAGTGGTTGTCTGCAACCAAATAATAACTTAAGCTGACACATGTCTGTCAGCATGGATACAAACAAAGATAAAGTCTCAAGGGTTTCTATAAAGCATACCTCCACAAAGGCTCCAGAGCCTGATGGAGAGTGCGACCCATCAAATGACACAGCAGCCTTCCTTAGAGTGTGGGTACACTAAGCACCAAATATCTTAAGGTCTATCCAGCTGGTTGTACCCAAGCCCCTGATTCCCACTTAGGTTCCCTCTCTCATTCTACTGTTTCCCTGTTCCTTTGTGAGCTCCCAGTTCTTTTTCTTTGGCATGAAACCACTCTTGTATATGAATATCGAGATGGTGTCACAAATGACATAAGCCTTCCATCTCAACATCATTAGAATGGCCACATAGGGCAGGAAGAATTATGACAGATATTTATGCACAGTGGTGCGATTGGACCTGCCAGTCATGCTGCCTGGGGGTAGCCACTGGCTAGGGCTAAAAATAGCTTTTGACCCAAGCGGGTATCACAGAGCTTTCAGGCTTACTACAAATTTTTAAAATGGGCATACACCAAGATTGACAGTGCTCGCCTTTGTCTGCATGACATATGCATGTACAATATCTATTCTATGTGCCAAAAATGAAGGTTTTATGAGAAATGGGCATGTCACATGAGCTGTTGTGACAGCTAAGATTTTGAACTGATAAAATGAAGGTTGAGTTATAGTGATCCTCCACAATAGTCAAGCTAGGTAAGCAATAATGCTACTCAAGGAGGTACAGTCGTCAATAATGTCAAAAGGGATTTGAATATTGAGTTGAAATGTGCCCTTTGAAAGGTTTTGAAAAATCATAAAATTAACCCAGTCTGGTAGAGACCTGGTAGTCAAGTGGTGGAGAATGCTACCTCACTAGTGCATTTAGGCATGACTGAGTATCCAGTATTGGTCTCATGATGAACTTAAAGTGACAAATTTTTATATAAGACTCCCCTGAGGGGCCTTTGTGGCAGGGGCAAGTCAGAAAGTTTTTCTTTAATTCTCTAAGTGGTGGCTCATTAGAGTCACCTTAGTGGTTGATTGAGCCTTTTTGTACCAAAATTTTGGGTCTGTGGTGGGGACCTATGAATGTCATTTGCTGCTCAGTGAATGCAGATGGGGTGGTGGTTCTGCAGGTGGTTGGGTCACCTCAACACTACATTATGTAATCAAAGAAATTTTAACTTTTTTGTGATCTAGTGTGGTAGGGACACAAAAACCTAGTTTAGACCACCCTCACACCCCTTGCACCCCTGACACCTGTCCTTGCACCCCTCTCACCCCTTGCACCTGCCATCACACCCCTCTCATCCCTTGAAACCCTCACACCCCTTGTACCTGCCTTTGTACCCCTTGCACCCCTCACAACCCTTTCACCTTGCACCTGCCCTCACACCCCTCACACCAGACCTTGTACCTCTATCACCCTCCACCTTTGCACCTGCCCTTGTACCCCTCACACCAGTCCTTGCAACCCTTGCACTGGCCCTCACACCTGTTGCAACTCTCACACCCCTTGCACCTACCCTGACACCCCTTGCACCCCTCACACCTGCTGTTGCACCCCTCACACCTGCTCTTACACCCCTCTCACCCCTTGAAACCCTCACACCCCTTGTGAGAGGTGCAAGGGCAGTTGCAATGGTTGCAAGGGGTGTAAGGGCAGGTGCTAGGGTTGTGAGGGCAAGTGCAAGGGGTGTGAGGAGTGCAAGGGGTGAGAGGGGTGCAGGGGTGTAAGCCACCTGGTGAAACTTTTTCACCACCTAATATTATCTAATCCACTTGATTTCAAGACTCTAAACCCTTTAGACATGGTTGGGAATCTCCAAAGTACCTGGGATGAAATTTGGCCATAGTGTCACTGCTATAGCATGAAGAGTTGTGTTAAATGTCTCTTCTTATATTTTTTACTTCTTGAAAACAGCGGTTATGTGCGTTTAATTTTTAGCTCGTTGTAATAATTTAGTATCGAACCATGCGCGACACGACTTCCGCAATGCATCCCAAAAAAGTGGAGAAGCTACCAATCGATACAAAATCGTGTTTTCCCATTCTTTCTGCTGACCTGTAGCCCAATAACTGTATCACTTCAATAAAATGGATTGTGATTATAATATGAGTCTGAAAATTGTTATGTTGTAACACAAGAGTTTGTTGATATTTGAATGCACTTCGGAACATCGGTCTGCTCTTTGGAAGTTCTTCCTAAGTTTCATGTGAAGTTAGAAGAGTTCTGGACGGCCTTTAACCGCTTAGAAGTTGTTCGAAATGCCTGTCGTTGGAAAAGCATGTCACAACATCATCGAAAAGTTGTGGAAATAAGATACTAGTTGACCGTTGCAGCAGCTGGCTAAGAGGAAGTCTTCATAACATTGAATGAACATGGCAAATGCTGATCCAGAAAACGAGATTCATAACTGTGATGAAGAAACGACCACAAATGCAGACAGTGATCTGGACGAAACGGACGATGGAGCGTCGAGTAGTAAACAAAATGGAATACCGGCAAGAGTTACCGATAGATTCGGATTCATTGGTGGCGACCAATACACTGATCCAGATAGGTATGTAGACTTGGAGAGACTACCAACCTTACATAGATCTAGATTTAGGATCATTTATCGGTAAATTATATCGTTGGTTGCAACTATAATTTTATCCTCTTGACAAATAATGGGAAAAGTGGGAATAGGAGATGCCTGCAGAGTGGAAAATTAGGTGGGGTTGCAATTGATTTCGTTACATTTTCCAGATTTCTGCTGTAACTTTTAATTAAGTGACGAGAAAAGAATATATTTGGTAATTGTTAGCAGCTCACGTCACTTAGTATTTTACATACATGACAAGAAGGCCTTTGTCCAAATGATTAACATGCCAATTAGTTGATTCATGGCCCTTTGCCAATGAGGAAGGACATAACACAATTGTAAAACTGTAATACTTACAAGTGGTGACCCATGTAGCAAGCAAATTACTCCGTTATCGTTTCACTTGCTGGGAAACCTAACAAATTCCTTTTATGTAAGATGTCCTTTGCATTGACAGTAGGTCTCACTTTCAACGAATAAAATGAAATGCTCGTTGTAAGCGGGTATTCATCCTAATCGAACTTTTTTTTTAGAATTTTAACATTTCTGTCAATGATTTTGATGCAAAGAAATCTGTTCATTTTTGCAAGGTGCGTGTTGAACTCGATGTAAGCAAAACCCCGTGCTGTTCAAGTCGACAAGTTGTAATTAGTAAACACGTCTAGAGGTTAAAACATGAGAATTTTTTGGACATTATTTAACGAGAAATAATTCACTTTTTCACTACACTGATCTATTTATTTAATAAAGCATTGTCTCACTCACTTGTATTTTGAAAATATAGCTATGAATAAAAATACTCACGCCATAGAGAACTGTACGTAAGTTACAATTGTTGATCAGAAACACTATCTTCTGATGGTTTCGGTTAGAATGATCAATTAATTTTTTAGTCAGAGGAAAAAAGATAGAATTCACTGTAATTTTAATGGTTTTATAAGTTGTATGTTACGTAAAGGTAAATTTCAGTGACCTCCTGGTTTCAACATTGCGTATTTTCGTTTAACCGGAAGAATAAACCAGAAATAGAAATGGTTTTGTTCACATGTGTGTTTTTACGGACTATTTTGGCCAGTCTGAGGTAATAGAAGTCCGTAGAGTTTCTCCCATTCCAAGATGAAGATTGGATGATGCGGGCATCAATTTAATTTTGCCACTCGGGCTCGAAACATGTTCATCATCCGCGTATGGGAGAAGTTTAATATTTCAGTGGCGCTTGCTATTTTTAACTTCAGCCAGGAAAATTAATTCTTTGACGTGTGCAAAATTGGGTCAATGGTCAAATTTAATAGCTTGACAATGTGTCCTTTTTCAGTGACCAAAAAAAAACAACAATAATTCAACACCTGTGCATTTGTTCGACCTGAACATTATATCAATACGTCGGAATTTCAAGTATGTTAAAGACAGTTTCCCAGCGACGTACAGAATAAATTGTGTAAAATTTAGTGTATATTTATTCCTGTGTACACACAAAGTTTTTCAAAGAAAAATTATTTTTACAACTGCAAGGTTGAGAAAAGTGACAAAAGCACAAAGTCTCGGCAGAGTGATGTCTTCATTATCAGTAACTGAACTTGCATGCATTGTTATTTCGCAACCTTTACTGTCTAGTAACAAAAGCTGTTTCGTCACGTTTTGCTCTGCCAAAAATATGTCAAGATCATAGAGCTAGATAGTGTGTGTACCGTGGAAAGACTAGGCACACACGACATACCTATCTAACTCTATGGTCAAGATATACTAAGATGCGTATGAAGATGGGCTGTTTTCAGGTGAAAGAAATTTCCAAGATTGAAGCCCATCTTGAATAAGTGATGAAGACTGAGATGTATGTATGTTCTTTTGGTTGCACAGTAATTTTTCCATAATTATTATGTCGTTTAGTCTAAACTTTAGATCTCACATGACAATCTTTAAAGTGCATATTTAGATCCCGACCTATCCCCGTGTAACCACTTCGCAAGGTATTCCGTGGTTAGCGAAGCCAACAATGCATAGAAATGGCAGTGGCAGTGCTATTTCTAAACACTAGTTTTAGGAGAAGGTGTCATGACTTCTCTGCTTTGGCAGACTAGTCTCCAAACACAGATATGTCATGCACATTGCATGCTTGGTAAAACAAAGCACTAATGTAGACACTGCACTCTGTCTTGGGGATAATTATTCGCTACCTGGAGGCCTTGCATGGTGCATCATCCAATGCAGGTTGGCAATGTCAGATCCTGGCCTGGGACAAACCTAGGATCTGCCAAAGCTGATTAATGTTTGGATGTACTCTGGAAATGGTTTGGGGACTTTGAGTTCTGCATGTGGTGAAAACCACATGTGATCTCGATGTTTCTCAATCAATTTTTCAGGGGTGTGTAACCACTTCGCAAGGTACTCCATGGTTAGCAAAGCCAACAATGCATAGAAATGGCAGTGGCAGTGCTATTTCTAGACACCAGTTTTAGGAGAAGGTGCCTGAACTGAAGGTGTCATGACTTCTCTGCATTGGCAGACTAGTCTCCAAACACAGATATGTCATGCACATTGCATGCTTGGTAAAACAAGCACTAGTGTAGACACTGCACTCTGTCTTGGGGATAATTATTTGCTACCTGGAAGTCTTACATGGTGCATCATCCAACGTGGATTGGCATTGTCAGATCCTGCTACCTGGAGGCCTTACATAAGTTGAATTCACACTACGAGTAATGACATCAAATGGATGTCAGACAGTAGTGGAAAATCTATTTTGTTATGTGTGATTAAATACCAAATTGATAAGAAAGATAGTATTTTCAGGTCTACTTCCATTGCAAATGGGAACTTACCATCATCATTATTACTCGACCTCAACATTACATTTGATTCATCGGTATCTGATATGGTCTCGTTGTCCACAGGCGGCAGCGCTATAAGGGCCGCATCGACATGGGACAGCACCAATACGAAGCCCAGTAGTATCATTACTATTGATCTCATTGTTCTATATTTCACTAAAATTATAAATAAAATAAACTTTCAAGGTTACATTTCTTTTGCAGATAAACGAAATATACGAAAATAGCCAAGAAAGTCATTTGCAAATTTTTAGGCTGATTTCTTTTTGAATGTCCTTGTGCACCTGGTGTACCATTTCTGATTCTCTGGGTATGGCTAGTTTTCAAATAATTTCTTACAATTATCAAACTTAAATACGTAACCACACCAATCAGGGTTTTTGTGATCTTAGTCTAACTGGATGTTCAACTGACATGGTCTACTTTGTCAAACATTTTCATTTTTCAAACAGTGAAGTTTCAAGCATTTTTGGTTCACAAAACAAAAGAAAACGTGAAATGTCAAATTCTGTACTTACATTACTATTCGTATGGAGATGTAACAAAAAATTAGTTCAGCTGAAATACTTTACACAGGTACAAATTCTTTCTCTGACCACGACAGTATTTATATCTAATTTTCGGCATGTGGGTTGATTTTAATGCGATGAAGCGTCAATTGTCTTGTTTGCAGTAAGTCACGGAATTATTTATCATGCTACATCATGAATTGTATCCCTATTGTCTTTTAGATAAAACCCTTCTCTTAACCTTAGTAACTTATTGTTTTATTGATTCTGCCAGATGCTGGCAGACTGAGGTTATTGTTTCAACTTTGCATGGAAAGGAATAATTATTTTTGTAATGAAGATACCTTTTGATATTAATGAGGAATCATGCAGTTAATTTAGCAATCCAGCCCAGTTCTGGTATTATTTCGCTGTACATGCTGATACTAAAGTGAAGAGGCGTTCATTGCCTTTCTATGGAAAGACACGGAACAATTTGTCATGCAACACCAGTTTAATCAAGGGGCAAGAAGTATAACAAATTTTATCCTTTGCGAGATATCAGTAAATTCTGTTTCAATGTTAGTCAATGGAAACATGGATTTTCAGCCTCAATTTTCACTGGAATATCGACAAATACCAAAGTCATCAGAAATTTATCGCTTATTTAGCCAACCTAGCTCAGATGTACAGTTATTTAGCTCCAATTTTAAAGATGTATTGAAAGTTAATATTGCCAGAAATCATAGAAATGATTACTAATTTTTATGACCATGTGTTTTTGGAGTTCAGTATTAAATTCTGACTACTGACCATAAACCAGTTCAATCCAGTTCAAACCAGTTGAAGAGATCAGTGAATTCTGCGTAAAAAATTAATTTGGCAGAATTTTCAGTCAGAATTTATTTGAAACTCTGAATATTTTTCTCATATTTAACTATTTATAATTTGAAATTTATAAATATGACTATGTAATTCAGATTTGCTTAGTGAGAATTAAGAGGATGCAATCACTGGCTGAGTCTGCATAATTTGAAATGTCAGTTTCATTTTCTGATCACCTCGTATTTTCTTAACTTTACTCAGGTTGGTAAGTATCCCCTTACAACTGGAAAGGTGGATGATACCTGACTAACTATTTCTTGAATACACTGTTTAAATCTACAAACTCCTAAACTGCAATCTTTGTCACTCAATAGGGGTTTTCGTTTTCAACCTAATTCTCAAAAATTGTGCAAGTTCATGCACAATATCTACAGACATATTTTCTGCCAGTGTCTGGCAAAACAGGGTTAAGCGTGGTTAACAATCTATGCTGTATGCCTCTTGACATATTATGAAAACTAAAAATGACAGGTCAGAAAGCCTGACCCAATGCAGCATCTGCTGGTTTTCATCTTAGTGACGAACAGTTTCATGGCTCAACTTGAGGAAAACATCAAAAGTGATGAATATTGGTCAGAGGTCAAAAGGAAGGATTTTACTATTAAAAGGGCAATAGTTACACTGGAATTTTTCATGATAGTCATTTCTGTCAGATTATCTGATAGATCTTTATACAGGGAAGAGCAAAAAAAATTCGTCCAAAATTGCCACCAGTGGGGTTTGAAACCAGAACCTCTGGATCATGAGGCCAATGCTCTACCAACTGAGCTAGGCAGAAATCTGTTGAGCAGGAGATTTCTGAAGTGAACTTTGTTTCATGCACCACTTCACATATTGAACTTTGTTCATTTCTAGAACCAATAGAGCATGACTTTATAAAGGCCATGAAAATTCAGGCTGGCAACTGATTGTTGACTTAGCTCAATTGGTAGAACATTGGCCTCATGATCCAGAGGTCCTGGTTTCAAACTCCACTGGGGCAAATTTTTGACGAATTTTTTTTGCTCTTCCCTGTGTAAAGATCTGTCAGATAATCTGACAGAAACGCCTATCGTGAAAAACTGAACTATTCAAAATGTTCCTTTTCCTTTTTGTAACTTGCTGACTCCAAAACGGGAGTATCAGTGGCACAACAAAAGGACTTGTGACCTCCAAAATGTTTTTAAAAGAACTCGCTGGTGTGTTAAAACTACACTATTTTTGATGCAAATGAGATTGTTTGAAGCTTGTGATAGGTTAATACACTCGGACTATTCAGACATCACTATGGATCGAGGTTTTCACAAATGACACAACATTGACAACAATGGCAATACTGGCATTATTGTCATTTGTGTGTTCCCGTACATTTGCAGTTTCCTTCTTTATTCTAATCATATTGGATTTGCAAATGTAAAATTAGGTATCACTGGGTATAAGAGGATTACATTTCAAGGTTTGATACTTTGGTGGTCCAGTAAATTTCAAATGATACAGCTAAAACACAAATGGCAATATTGACATTCTTGTATTGCAGCGAGTTTGTGAAAACCTCGATTGATTTTGGTGCCAAGAAATAGATCTATGTTTAATAAAATTGTAGAATTTGGGGAGAGAAGCATACCTTGTCGTCCCTATTTGAAGGAAACGTAGCATAAGAAGTTGGCGCCCCTAAAGATGACGCCCTCTAATTTTGGAAATCTTAGATCCACCGCTGCATTAGGACCCTGCCGGTAGTATAATTTTGTCATTTGCGTGGAAATCAGTAAAATCTGTTCAATTCTCAAATGCAAAGTCTACGTTAAGAATTTTGCAGTGGGGTCTATGCTAAATAGATATTTTCAAGCATATTGCCAAATTGCGGCTTTTTGTCTACAAAATAATATTGCAGAAATATACTTCATAATGGATAGATCTAAACTACAGTCTAGTTTTTACAGTATAACGCCATGACAACACAACATGCTGGCTGGTTTCTATGACATCTATCATCATGACACTGTGAAATCACGATGGTATTCTGTGTGAACGGTTTCCTACCAATGACTGCAGCCTAAGTAAGTCTACTTATCAAAAAAGTGCCAATGTTTATTCCAAATACCAATGACCTCCCAAATCAATGACCGAGCTGACTCTAAATGAGCCAGCAATAACAGAGTGATCAAATTGCTTTGATTGACCAGATCTTTGAAGTTATCAGCTAATATTTGGCAATTAAAATTTTTAAATATGCCAAATATAACCTGATGGATTTGTATTAATTTTGAAAAAGTGAAAAAAACTCAGGGTGCCATTTTTCTATTGGTATTTTACTATTGGCCATGGGGTCATAAGACTTTTGCCAGGCACTAGGGTCCGCATCCCATACTAAATACGAGCCGTGTTGATGTGAGGAAAGGGAAACTCAAGGTGAAAATTTAATGCATGGCTAACCAAGACAAAATTTGTTTTGTAACAATCATCGCATAGATTTTTTTGGAAATAGACTCACATGTCACTTAGTGTGCACATTTGTAAAAAAAAGCAAATAAACGAGATGTACAAAACGAGATGCAGTTACTTGGTGTAGAATTTTAGATGAATTGAATATCTCATTGTTCATTGCACAAAATTATTAGCAGCAGTTGCAAAGATTCAGACAAGTTTAATCTTTTAGTTTTTGCTCATCGAATGCAACAAACACTGAGGCTGTGTGCTATATTTCACTTGAATGAGAAATTTGTTAGGAGTGTACAAGGAATTGACATACGTATAAAAATGAGCATGGTTAGTTTTCTAAAAAAAATCCATATCTACAAATGAAGTTAAGTCGGCTATCCAGTCATCTACACATCTACACTGCGATGCTATTTTATTCTAAACATCTTGGAACAACAATAGCCATTCACCAAATTTGTAACACCGTATTCATTTTATCCAGTAATCTAGATCTTCGTGAGTGATCTCACATGAGACCGCATCCAGTGTAAATTCTGAGTAAATAGGTAGTTTGGAGCAACGCTAAGAGTTGTCATATATACCAGAATCATTACTCTAATGGCGAAACTTGAAAAAAAAATCTTCTACCTAAAGGCACTCATCTTCATCAATTTTTATTGGAATGTCCAATCTGATTTCAGCATCAAACAAAAACTATCTTCAGTAAATCTTCGCTAAAGCCCTTTTCACTTTTTTCTGGCAGTGGTTTGTCTGTCAAAAAGCATTCGATAAGCCTTGGTTGTCCTACTCATTGAATAGTGACCAAAATTACTTTTTTGTCTGTCTTCAAATGGGTATTGTACAGCTATTTGCTGTCAGATCTCTCCCAGATTTACAAGAGAGGTAGTTTAATAGCATGGCTCCAATGAGTTATTAGTGTTATGAATTGTACAATTTTAGGCCCAAGTGATGTGAGTGAAAATTTGTGTTTTTAACCATTTTTCACGATAAGGAATTCTGTCAGATATAACAGATCTAGACGTAAATTTCTACACTCTATTATTGTAAATATCAAACGTTTTTTAAAAAAAAGTAATTTACAGTCGGTCCTTTGTTATATAACTTTGACAATGGACAGTTATGACTCATTCTGGTTGCTTTGCTGGCCAACGACATTCTAATATTTTTGGATGTCAACTACATTACGAAAACAATGTACATAAAATAACATTTCTAATGGTATGTTGCAAAGATGAAATATGTAATTTGAAATTATACGAATCTTTGTGATTATATTTTTATGTCTGTGAAGAAAATTCTTCGCTTTTGGTAATAAAATGTGGATTTTACACAGACATACTGCGTTTAATGTTTGTGCATTTTATGATGATTGCTTTTTAGTCATTGTGAAGGAAACTTCTTATTTTTAATTCTATTGACGCTTGTAAATGTTTCTTTAAAGACCAACTTTTTGCACTTTGTCTGTTGTGCCAATTGATTTTTAAAAACACCAAATCTGAGATAAACATTTGCTTGTAATTCCACACGAAACTTTATTATGATTGAATGCAGCCCAACATGGAAATAACAATCTTCACCAATTTGTCGTGTCTGCTTCATGATCGTTAAGAAGAAAAGGTTTTGTATTAACTACAGAGTTTGCCAATTAATCGTGTCTAGAAATAACGAGGTATACCACATATTTGAGTTTATCCTACAGACATTTTAGAAAATGGCCTTTTAATTGGAATGGTTTTGACATGTATCCTTTCAATGCCTTAATTTACAAATCTTTGTTACTACCTTGTAAATCATAAAGCAGGCGGAAAAAGTACACTGGGTGCCCCCGGAGCCAGTTTGGTTACCCCCCAGCCAAGACACGAAATTTGTACTTGTTTCTGCAGATCGAATGGATGGAATGCAGATATACGACATATATCAGTTATGGTTTGTGTATGTTTTTAGCTTATTTGGGAATATTTAGGGTTGAATGAGTGTCATCTTTTCAGGTGAATATTTAGGTATTAATTCTCGAAACTTTTTATTTTCAAGAAACTCAAGTCATCACACAAATTATGTTCGAACAGATGATACCATAGAGGAAAACTGCCCATCTACTGTATAAAAACCACAAGTAACAGGACTTTATCATCAGTGACTACATCCAACTGGCAGATCATCTCAGAATCTTGAAGCTTTGTTTTGTAAGAAACACTTGCATTTTGAGATTTTTTGTGAACCGGTATTGAATATCTACAAAACAAGTTTTCTTACGATTTAGGTTTTGACTGCTATATACTTCGGTGGTGAGATTAGAAACAGGAAAGCAACAATGAAGACAGCAATTGTAATTTTGTGTTGTTTGGTTGTGGTTGCGTCGAGTTTGGTTATTAATGAGAGGAGCGACTGGCAAAGTAAAACCACTTCTCAGTATATCATAATTACTTCACGTTTTTATTGGACAGAAATGCTTATTTCATACAATTTTAGGAAAATTATAACACAGTAATATGTTAAAGTTAACTGATATTGGTTAAGCAAGAAACGTTTAGAAACGGGTAGAATTGAAATAAAATTATTGACCATTTATTTATGAATTCTCATTTAATTTAGATTTGTTCATATGAAATTAGAAAGACAATGAAACAGACTCATGGAATTCTCTAAATTACATTCCATCTGTGTTGCAAAAGTGTTTCCTTTTATATAGTTAAATCAAATTAATTCCAAATAATATAAATCCTGATATGTTCCAGATATGCTCGATGTCAAACGCGCCGCAAATGCAGATTCTATGAGCTGCGTTGAGGCGAAAATACACCTGAAGAATGCATGTCAGATTGATTCCTACAGGGCCCGTTGTCCCTCCTACTGTTAAACGCGGCAGGTAAGAATTTCATTTTCTACTGTTAGATGTCAACAAAATATTTAAATCAAAGAACACCAAAGATTTTAACTCGTAGCCTACTGATCATCAGTCAGGCCTGACTAGTGTGATAAAACTCAGGTTCCTGTCTGAATACAAACTCAACACAGTTTCTGCATTTTGATAATGTATTCTTCATCCAATATTTACAGTTTTCACACAAAGTTGCTAACATAAAAATATACAAACATAAAATATATCCAAGT
>JBCAUG010710761.1:0-13274 GCA_038406175.1 Haplosyllis leylae
AATAGGGCAAAATGTGGGTTGCAACCGACCGATCCGATAGACTGCTTTAAACTCCGTTTAAATCAGCCAAAAAGGTTATCAATTACTAATATCCTAAATTGTGAATGGCCTTTTTTGTAACCCCATTGCTTTCAAGTAATACTAACCTACGGCAGCCATACCACCAGGTGGCAAATCTGCTTCTAGTACACAGCGCCCTCTCCAATAGGCAGCAAGAACCGTCTCTTCAGCAGTTAAACCTCCGTCAGCATACGCACAACCTAATTCCCCAACGGAGTGACCAACTATACCGTCTGGGTAGATGCCAAATGATTTGAGCACGTCAACTAAAGCCACCTGCACAGAAATGTAAAATGATTATTCTCATTTTCATTTCTAATGAAGACCTCAATACCTTGTTACATAAGGCGCGCAAAATGAAAACATCATCCCGAGGTAACTACCTGAATAGCAGCGATGCCAACAAATGAATTGAGCGTTTCGTTAAACGTCCTCTCATCTCCGTTCATCAGCATATCGTACAGCTGCAAGTCGTGCTGTCGCAGTATCGCATCGGACCTCATTATGGACTGTTTGAATACTTCGAGCTGCATGAGATCACGCCCCATACCATGCCACTGGGTACCCATACCCGCAAACACGAACCACACTGGTCGGCCGTCTGAACCAGCTTTCTGCAAGATGGAAAACGGACGTTTGGTCTTGATGCATTGATACGATGACACTGCAAACTGTGCCAATCAGAATTTAGAAAGAAATGAGTACAAGTGCAAAAATGCATGTTTAAAGTAGCGCACCTGTGCATCTTTAACATTTCCTTCTTGGTTTAGTATAGCATAGCCCCTGTATGGATGTGAAGTGGGTGATGTGTTAGATAGCTCCTGTAGAAGTGCCTGCATCTCCACATCTTCTGAACGTTCCTTTTGTACAAGGTCTAGAACGGTATTTAATCCCTCCTGTGTTCTTGCTGAGAATGTGAACAACCTAGGCTGTTTTCCTGCGTTATTGGAAACTATTACAAAACAAGAAAATAGATAATGCATGGGGTGAAATGAATGTTGCAGATAAATGAGTAGTGAATAAAATTTCAACAAAATATATTCTAAAGTAATTATTGTTTTTTGTAAAGTGGAAAGCATGTATGTCTACCTGACTTTGTGGTCGGATTAGACTTCAGCACAGCATGCACATTTGATCCTCCAAACCCGAACGAGTTGATCCCAACGTAGCCGCCTTTCCAGTTGGTCTTTTCTGCAACCACAGATAATCTGCCATCAAGTAATCCTGGGATGTCTGTGTTTGGCGACTTGTAGTGTAAATTTGCGGGAATAGCTCCTTCTTCCATAGCTATGAGAACTTTAGCAATTGCGGCAAGACCTGAAATCGAAAATTATATAGCGATGTTAAACATATATAAATGTGCCGAATTTTGAAATTCAAAATTTCCTTGGATAACACCTTAGGAATAAACCCTTACCAGATGCAGGCTCTGGATGCCCCATGTTAGACTTAGTTGATCCAATGAGTAAAGGTTCCGCTCTATCCTGTCTGCAGAAGACGTCTACAATACTGTTAAGTTCCTGTGGATCCCCAGCTTTGGTACCTGTACCATGCGCTTCTACATAGACGACTTCTTTAGGGTCAATATTAGCTTCATTGTACACTTCCAGTAGCAGCTTCTTTTGAATTTCACCGGAGGGAAATGTGATGCCTGTTGACCATAAAAAGTAATATTTTACTGAACCTTGCAAAAACATAGCGAGTTTGTATGAAGTAAAGGCCCATTTACACTGAGCGTCAGCGTCAACGCTGCAGAGACACTTGCAACATGGCTGTCATTGAAATCAATGAACACAAATAGAATCGCTCCAGAATGGGGTTGCAACCCCTTTTTGAGCGACTCCATTGTGGTCAAGGAGAGCTATGTCGCAAGCGTCCTCGCAGCGTTGACCCTAATCCTTGGTGTAAACGGACTCTAAGGGTTATTTACAAATATAAGGGTGATCACTCACCTTGTTCCTTTCCACCATCAGAATTATTTTTGGAATGAACCAGTGTAGCGTATATTCTCTTGGCAGTCTTCTCCTTTTGTAAATAAATTGCGACCACAGCCTCACTTCGGCAGTATCCGTTTCCTACATAAAAGGTGTAAAGCTAATGTCTAAAGCTAAAAATAAGCTTGATACCGATTTGGCAGGCAGTTAATTAAGCTTTTAACTTACACTAAAATTGGTCTTATTGACTTCTTAAAAAATAATTTACAATTCAAATTACTCGACCGTTTTTACCTGATGCGTCAAATGATTTACAACTTCCGTCCGGAGCCAACATTCCCAGTTTCTGGAACTGCAATGTAGTGGAAGGTTTCAGGCACAGATTGCAACCTCCCACTACAGCCGCGTCGCAAGTTCCGGTTCGTATTGACTGCAGTGCCTGGTCTAATGCTAGTAGTGACGATGAACACGCCGTGTCTATGGCAAAACTTGGGCCTAGAGAAACAGTAAAATAATATTGATGATATTTTACAGCACAAAATTGTGTCAAAACTGCGAGCCAGTTTGATGAAGGCAAAGTAAAAAAAAATACCTTTGAAATCGAAGAAATAAGACAATCTGTTGGCGAACATGGACCTGGTGCATCCAGTCATTTCATATCCGACAATGTTTTCCAGATCGCTGCACCAAGCCTCGTGCGATTCCGACGCGCTGCATCCAATAAATACTCCGGTTTTACTGCCTTTCACTGTTGCTGGGTTCACACCTGAACGTAAAGATATGGAATCCGATAAATACTGCACAGTTATCTAATCACTATCTGTTGCAGATTCAACGAAAATGATACAGTATATTTTTTGTCCCATGTTGAATATGGTCGAACGTTTCTTACCAGCATCTACGATAGCTTCATAGGTAACTTCCAACAGCATTCTCAACTGCGGGTCCATTCCATTTGCTTGTTTTGGGTGAACGCCGAAGAATGTGGCGTCAAATTTTGAAATATCTTTCAACTTTCCACTTCTTTTGGGAAGTCCGTGCAATCCTAAATGGAAGGACGATTTTAGTATAGTGAAGAAAATATTTAGGTCTTAATTACAGTTTTCGAAACGAATTAATTGAACAATGAAACACGGAAAATACAAAACGTTTTAAAGTTCACTTTTATTAAACCTCATTGACAAGTATGAATCTAGAGATACTGATAACAGTGAAGTGTTACCAGGAGTCCATCTGCGCCCGTCCTCTGTGACCATATCTTCTCCGCTGAGCAGATGTTGTCGGAATTCTTCCATGTTATCTGATTCGGGAAATCGACCTGACACTCCTGATATGACGACATTTTCCTGCAAAATTATCTGATTTTACATTATGGCATTTTGTATTTTTGTAACTATCTTATAATACATCTTGCCGTGCGAAAAAGGTATCCCAACAGTAAATGTATACCTGTACTTGTGTTTTGGTTCCATTGGCGCATGAACTCCCTGTTGTGGTCAGGGCTACTTCTTCAAATACTCCGTGGGCAGGCATTTTTACTGGGAAATTTACCTAGAAAACATTTGGGACATTTAAAATGTAAGTAACATCATGCCTTTGTATTTACGAAACCAAAACTACATAGCTGTCGCAAAAAAGTGTACTACATATCTTTATTGTATTTCCTGTTACCAATGTCAAAAATCTAAATTTAGAAGTTGCCAGCAGAAAAGAATTGCCCGTAGTGACTCATTTCGAGATTTCTCACGCATTATTTCATATCACCGACAATGTGGCTTTCAGGCTCAGCCACGTCACATTGAAATATAAGCCATTATACATGTATTTCTCATTTTTGTTTGATCTTTTACTTGTTACTTTCAACCACCCAAACCACCTACTTTATCGGTTTCCTTCTTTTAGGCTCTTGTCTCCAGGCCACCTTAGTTAATACTAATTTATTCAGGAGATCTTTTTCTATTGTCCAAACTTGAAAAGTTTCCTATTTGTAAAAAATCAAAACACTACAAAGAAAGAGAAAACGGCAAGTGAAAGCAAAGGAGAAGGCGCTTTGGCTATGCAAGCAACATCAGGCCATCCTTGCTACACAAAAGAAAGAAGCAATATTTACGTCAAATTTTAATATTCATGAGAATAGCTTTCTAATAAAAAGGCCAATACGTATATTAAAGCGTTGCGTGACTGTATTTTCTGTCTTCAAAAATCATTGAATGCAATTGCCGCCTACCCAGACGCACTTTAATTGAAAAGGGTCTGACTCTGGTGCGATGATACCTCGAATGAACCTTCAACCTTATTTATACCACAAAACTGTGTGAGTGGTTGAACCAAAACATCCCATAACAGCCATCAGGCCATTTAAACCCAGTCCCCTCCGGAGTATTGTCAAGTACATGTGTACTAAGGCCTGACGGTTCATTTGTGTTTGTAAACTTTTAAAAGTCCATACACACCGAACGATAGCATGAGCACGGCACGGCAAGTGAGGTTTAAAGCGATTTTTGTATTTGTTTACATGTCCTAGATTGGATATGTGGACTTATACCTTGTTTACAGGCCGCAGAACATCTACGTAGACCTGTTTTTTTGCATAAATTGAGTAAAACATCAGAAATATGTAATAAGCAGCACAAAATTATTTCATATTTGATGCATCACGGCACAGAATGATCTGGATTTCAAGTTAAATGTCAAATAATGGATGAGGTGAGGAAAAGACCCATAATTTTTAATGAAGGGCATCCAAAGTATTAAATCCCAAGTTGCAGAATTGAAGAATTTGCACATATTGGGGTGGCCATAGGAAAGACTGGTAAGTACCATGTGAATATTTATCAAGATACATGTGGATTTAAACAATAATCATAATTTTATATACATCACTTTAAAAAGTAATTGACAATTCTAAGCAAAGAAGTAAGCATTATGTGGAGGAATCTTCTTCACTACTACCATACAAAAATCAAGTTGGGCTCATCAGGTGAACCAGATGATGAAAAGGTTGCTTCATGGAGATATTTTGATTGTGGAGATGAGATTTACAAAGAACTTAAATCAGAAGTTAAATCAGACAAGACTGAAAAGTCTGCTGAGACTTATGAACAAGACTTAGCTGGTACAGGCATTCTTTCAGACTTGGAGAATTGTGATTCAGAAAACAGTGATTTTGATGAAGATGGTGAAGAAGAAAGCTCTTCAGATAGAGGGTTTGCTTTGTCTGAACCAGAAAACTCTGTGGATGCACAAGATGATGATGGCTAAGGACAAAACCAGTTTGATTTACCGGATAAACATCATGATAAATGCTATAAATGGATTTACTTGATACTCATCATAATGCTATTGAAAAGGAACACACTGATGAAAGTTGTGACAAGCCCATGCAAACAGAAGATCCAACTGATTCTGCAGACTCTTGTGTTATTTTTACAGGCATCACAAGACCAAGTACACTGACAGGACCTGTTTATAGATCCAGAATGTACTCCTATCATATTTGTGACAAGCAGTTTGAGATGCAGATCAGCTATGTTGACCACATGAAAAAAGACCACACAGATTCCAAACACAAGTGTGATTTTTGTCCAAAATTGTTTTAATCACCAAATGGACTGTTCAAACATGAGAGGTCCCATAAGTACCTAAAGTACCATTGTGATGTATGCTCACACATGTTCCAGTTGTGTTTCCAAATCAAAGCTCATAAAAATATGCACACACAAGCAGAGCTATATGGATGTGATAAATGCAATAAAATGTTTGCAAGCCCTGCTTCCATGAAAGCACACAAGAAAAGTAACTCAGTGTCAATCCACTGTGACCAGTGCCCGGAGACTAATAACAAAGAGGTATACATCTATCCAACAATTTAATTTGCATAAAATGGGACAACATAGAGAAGGATGGACAGCACCATATGCCAAACATTTCAAATGGAAATCCAAGTATTGAAAGCATTTGAACCAAGATGACTGCAAAGTATGCGCAAAACATCGGCCTGATATCAAATTACAAAGGTTTCTCTTTTTGAAGAGAATGATGTGACTCCATTTATTAGATATTTTGGATTTACTTTACAAGACAACAGCATGTCAGATGGTGTTGGATGTTTTTCCATCACTGCAAGTACTTTGATGTCTTTTGGATTTACTTTACAAGACAACAGAATCATTGTACTATGTAGATTTAACAGAACATTACCATCTTAGTATCCAGTGGATCCTGTTAAATCTAGTTGAATGTGGTCTCACAACTTTCAAGTGTACAAAGGCGTATTTTGATTTTTATTTTACTTGAATGTGTGCCAGTTTCTGTGTACTAAGATTTTTTCTTTTTAAAAAGATTGTTGTAGTTCTTGTTACTCATGTTAAGATGTTGTGTCTATGTAGTCATATTACTTTTAGAAGAATGTGGCATTTTTCTGTAATTACATAAAATGGAAGGAAAAGTAGATCAAGATGATCATTTGTAAATGTTTAATTGTGTAAGTTTCTATTCAGAAACCAATAAATCTACATTGTAAGACCAGTGACTGTGGAATTTCATTCTATTTAGATTCACATAAGTGAAAACAGAGACAATGCCAGTGGCTTTTTTGTCTCAATTTTCATTTTCTACTTTTCATCTGAGAGCAATAAAGAAAGTTTGAATTTGATTCTTTATTTGTTTACTTACCTTAATGTGATGACAAGCTACTCTTCAGCACCAATGCTTTCTCTGTAGTTGTTGTCTTGCTTCAATATAACAGGATGGATATCATGTAATAAAGTATCAAACTACCGAATGGACATCCAATGTCTTAAAAAACTTGTGTGGATACTTTCCCAGATCCAGATAGGTACTGGAGAACTCTCCTTTTGTGTGGACATCTTCATTAAATGGATGTATCTAGTACTCTCGAAGTGAATTCAGGCTCAGCAACAAACAGCTAAACCCTTCTTTGGTACTTGGAAAATCAAGGTTGTACAACACTATTTCAAATTGGTGGCATTATTTTGATTTTTGACAGAAAGCAGACGACATTTGTAAATGGGAAAATACATGAAAATAGCTGAATCCAGAGAAACCCACTGTAACATCGAGCAATACCACTCGAAAAATGGGTTGGATACCCACTAGATTTTTGCCACTCGCAACACTGCTCTTGCTGCTGCTCATGCTCTGGAGTGTATGATACAGTTAAAAATCAATAGGTCCCTCCAAGGTGAGACCATAGCGATGCTGCTCTCGCTCACGCTCCTGCTTGGTGTGAACTGACCCTAACATGTCAAAGCAAAGGAAAACACATTGTAAAATGTTTCATTTTCACCAACAAGCCATGCAAACATCAGTAAAATTTACTTTGTTGAACTTATGAATAAGGTGTGAAAGTGGTCGTACTTGTTGACGGTGAAGAGCCACCATATGGTAGTATCCTGGGTGTGACTGAGGGAGGGGTGGAGGGGTTGAAATTATGTAAACAAAAGGTCATTATCCAATAATTTTTTCCAGCCTAGGGTCACATGTTGGATCCAGGTATAAATTCATTGGTCTCTTTGAGTACTAAGTTCCACCTCTTAAAAGTAATTGGCCTCTGGAATTAATCAAAACAATAACATATATGCCCTGGATACCACCATACAGTGACTACTCTCACCGTCAACAAGTACGACCAATGTTGACAACCAAATAATGGTCAAGCAAACACTGGTGGTGAAAAGTTAATCTTGTTATTTTGTATTCTGTTTTGGCAAAGGAAATTTGTTAATTTTAGAAATTAGTAACCCTGTTCATAAAATTAAAAGAAAGGTAATAATAAGTGATTAATAATGAAATGTTTAATCTTCAATTCCAAATTTGTTACTTGCAAGTGAATGTTTTTCTTCAAACCAAAATATATTGTGACACCTTGACCCATCTTATAGTAAATGATCTGCACTGATGTCTTTCTACTTTTAATATTTTACATTTAATGCTTTCTTTGTTTACTTGGAAAAAAGTTCCCTTGAACATTAAGAATGTGGCTAAGGTGACTCAGATGTTTAAAGCTGAATTGAGAATGTTTCCTCAAATATGTTCAATTCATAGGATTAATTAAATGTAAAAAGTATTTTTTCTCAGCTTGATGTTTGAACAGTTTTGTTCACTTGCAGTAGTTTGGTTGATTTGTGTACTTAATGCAGTTTGATTGCTTAATTTTTGGGTCTGGCTGCATTTTGTTCACTTGAAATTTATTTGGTAACAATAGTTTAGTTTATTTTTTGCTTGGAAAAGAAATTTAACCCTTTCAATGCCAGATGAGTTTTCCAAATCGAGATCCATCACACCCTGTGGCTTATACTCAAGTTGGCTACAGTTGCAACAGAATTTAGAGTTCATGGCATTTTTACAATGTAAACACACCCGTTTTGCAGCTCGAAATGAGTTGTTTGGTTTATGTTTTTAAAAATAAAACAACTAAATGTAGGTAGATCTATAACTTTCCTCCACAAACTTTACGATATGGCTGTTTTTTTTGCATTGGGATTGGTTAATAAAATTAACATTGGAAATTATTTATCTACACACAAACTTTTAGGTACACACAGTGTGGTCATTTCCACAAGCGATCAATATTCGCAAACGTTGAGATAACTTTTATCTTTGCAAGTGTTCACTATCTTTTTTCACTATTTTTTTCTTAGACCTCTGAATTGGTCTGAATCATTGACATTGCTGCAGTACCCTCTTGAAACGTGGATCATTAAAGAAATCAAATTGATAGGAAATTCTGAAAACAGTTTTGTTTTTATTCAAGAGTGAAAAATTATGTGCATGTATTGTTCTTGTTATTATTCACAGGAAAATTACAATTTGGTGTAAGTCAGGTTGATGAAACGTATTCGGAGTACAAGGGATACATGGATGAGTTTGTTGCTTTCAATAAAGAACTACATGGGGATGATATCAAAACGATTACAGCAAATTAGATGATAGAAGAGCAAGAATGTGGAAAAATATAAATTTGTTTGGAAGTCTTTGAATAAATTACCAGATGTTATGCACTGATTAATTCCATGGGTATTTGAATTTTACTGAAATTGTAATATATTTTAATACCGTATTATTTTTGAAATATTATTCAATGTCTGGTCTCTAAAGTTGTTGTATTTAATATACCACTCTCTCAGTTTCACCATGTGGCATATCAGAGGTGATTTACAATTTTCACATTAACCCCAACAAAAGAACTCCATCCAACCTTGATGAATTGAGATAGTCAGCACATATTTCACATATTCAGTATGGGATACGGACCAAGGTGCCAGACAATTTCTTCTTCCCTCATGACCAATAATAGAATATCAATAAGAAAATGGCACTTTGAGTTTTTTTTCACTTTTTCAAGTTTAATACAAATCTATCAGCTATTATTTGGTAATAAAAAATTTAGAGACATTGTTGCAACCAAAAGCAGTAAAATTTATTTTGGGGTATTTGGCCAATGACTCAATATTCCATTTGCTTCCACTTGTTTACTGACCCACAGTCCAATATGGACCACTGGTCAGTATGCATGTGGAACAAAGAGGAATATTGAGTTATATATTGGCCAAATACCCCCCCCCCAAAAAAAATAATACTGCTTTCGGTTGCAACAATATGTCTCTTTTTTGCCCTGTCCTGGTCCTGGCTGGGGGGATGGGGTGAGGGGTACCCTGTCCTGATCCTGGATGGGGGGGACAGGATGGGATCATGGTTGGGGTACCCCCTCCCTGCCCTGTGGACAGACAGACAGACGCCTATGAAAACATTACCTTCCCTTCGTACTACGTACGCGGGCAGTGACAATGGTTGTACTTTTGCCAAAAGAGTAATGCAAAGTTGGCAGTCATCGAACAATCATTTTACTTTTTTCTGGACTTGAACAGCGTCATGTAATCCAAAGTGATCGCCTCCTGAAAATGAATATATCTTTTTTCACTTATGAGCATGCATTCTGTAGAATTCTAGAGAATTCCATAGAATTTGATAAATCACTGAAGCTTAAACTGGGATCAATTTATATGTTCTCTTTGTTATCCCTGTCTTCATGGCACCGTGACCATCTCTACCTCTTGAGGTAGTAGGTTTGTGAACCATTTTTAGAATCTTTTTTCAATTCTGTCAGAATTTCTACAGAATTTCATTAAGAAAAACTCATAGTACGTACTTTTAACACAGAAAAGCTAGTCATCAAACTCCTCCTATACACCTCGACTTGGATGACAACCCTGAAGACTTTGCTAGTTTTATTCAAGTTCTTAATTCAATTTTGCGATAATAGTAATTAAGTCACTATAATTTGATTATTTAACATGTATTGGTGTTTTAAGAGTAAGCCTAACGAAAACTCACTGAACCACTCCAAGAATTAGAGAGTACTTATACAGATTTCTTCTCTTTAGTTGGAATAAGTCAGATTTTCCTTAGTCAAAATACTTGAATTTTTGAAGAAAACTTGCTGTTGCCATTCAAACCATATAATTTCACACATTTCTTATTGCTTTGCTTCAAAGTGTAAGGCATTTCATTCTTGCTCAGTTTAATAAAAACCAGTCATTCTTAGTATTGTTCTGAAGTTACTCTAGAAACACAGATCGTTGGGAATGCTTACCTAGTGCCTGTAAAATCTTCTAACTCAATGACCATAAACATGAAATATGTCATGAAACTTTTGTTTTCATTGTGAAATAAATATATTTACACATTTATTTGAGTTTGTGAGTGTTTGCTTTTGGATACGTTTTCATTTACCTTTATTTCCAAACTAATATCAGTAACTTGTGCCTTTGCACTATGGAAATAATGTGAAAAAATTGCCATTTTCCACAGGGTCCATGCTAAATTTGTTTTCACATTTACAGGCTCTTTGAACACTTTTCCCAATTTTCATTATCTTGTGCAAAAAATTATAAAATCTGATTCCAATAACTTTCAAAGCAGGTAAAGTTTAAATTTCTGAGAATTTGAATAATTTTACTGCTATTTTTTGAGGGAATATGGTCAGCATTACTGACCATTTTTGTTTGATCTAATTGCAATTCCATCAAATTCGACTTATTGTGGGTCTGTATTTCTTTACTATGGTGTTATACAAATAAAAGAAACACTTTGAAAGTTTCAAATGCTTTATTCAGTTGATATATGAGCCATGAAAGTGGAAAAACTGAATTGCACTATTTCATGTTTGTGGTAATCAGGTCAGAAGATTTTGCTATTCACTAGGATCAGTATGACAGCTTTTCACAAACACTTTACAACTGTTTAAACTGTGCCATTCAAAATCAAATCATCTTATAAATTTTGTATCCATGAAATGTAATTCTCATATCCCTTGATTTTTAATTTCGCATTTACTTACATCAATTGGTATCAATGGAGAAAAAAAAACCTGAAAATATATGAGAATACAAAGTTGGCGATAAAGTCAGCATTGCCAACCTTGTGTGATTGTGAAAAAGGAATAGCAATATTTCCCAGTGAGGAATTGTGATGGCGAGCTCACTGTTACTCCAAATCAGGATGAATGCAATTTCGTGATTATTTTTTTTTAATGCGAGGATTATTCTTATGCTCATTGTAATCCTCCAGAATTGAGCAATCAAGTTATATACTAATGAAGTTTTCAGTTTTTTCCTCCTACAATACTGCACTTCATAAAGACTGCTAACAGTTTGCTAATGGATTTTGTAATTCACTTTCGAATATATTGTTTATCTATCTGAGAAATCTGGTAACGTTACTAAACTTAGACAAAGTGCTGATGGAAAATAAAAAGAGTTAAAAATAAAGCTCAATGAAAAGCTTATGAAATTGGATGAAAGAGATTTACTGTAAATGAAACAATTGCAAAACTACAGGTTCTACTACTTCCCGTTTAGTTTGTTTTAAATTCGAGTTTTTCAAGATAAGATCACACTTACATTTTAGGCCTGAATTTCCATACAGAGGTTAAAAAAAATTTCCCACTGGGAATTGAACTCACAACACTGACCATCACTAGTTTTAAGGTTGAATACTTATCCAAACAGCCCAGAGAGGCATGTGCTACTTGGCAGACCTTAAAATAAAGTTTGTTTCATGCACCATTTCATATTTTGAAAAATCATTAAAGCATATCCTATGTAAATTCTGTCTTAAAGTGTAAAATTTGATCTTATTGTGAAAAACTCGATTCAGAAGTTAAATTTCATCATTCTGAAAGATTGTGAAATGAAAATGTCAACTTGTCAAATTCAGTTGATAACGCGAACATGAAATGTTTGCAAATCAGAGTGAGGAGCACAATGACTGACAGATAAGCTCAAGGGACAAAAAGGAGCTGTTGTGAAGTTTATTTGCTGTGCTTATTTGAGTGTTCTGACATATGACATATGGTTGTTCATAATTTCGCACACTTCATTCTGCTGATCCCTTAAGGCGGAGAAAAGTGGAAAAGATCATACAGATGACAGAATATATCTACCTAAATAAATCGACAGCAAAATGGAATGTGAAATATAACTCTGCTGAGTAAATAAAACCAGTAATGGGTTTCATAATGAAAATGTCATTTTGAAATTACTTTTGAAGAGAAACAGGCTTCAGGTTATCTACTTACGGAAAATAACTAATTTCCTTTGGTGATACAGATCTAATGAAATTTTCCTTCAGTTGCAAGACTTTAGGTGCAGTCTTAGTGGAGTGCCGATCAGCAAATTTTCTCTACACATCATAGAATTAACTGTGTAATCTTTTAATTAACTTTTAACACACTATAGTCTGATAAGCTACATACATCTATGATAAAGAAAATCAAAAAGAATGGTTCAGAGAAAGGCTCTGATTCTGAAGATCAATTTTACAACAGTGTAGTGTGTCTTCAATAAGATCAGCCATGTTGTGTTGTTTGCATCTCCTGAGATTGTAATAAATTAATTTACAGAAAAGTTACCTAGAGAATTTTTTCGAATCGCTCGCAGATAATTTTAGGAAACAATATGTACTTCATTAATTCCTCACATATACATTTCAGTGTGTGAAAGATAATTCTGTGGTTTCTTGGGTTATCATGACAACTTATGCACCAGAAAATGAAGAAAGATTACTTTGTTCAACACCCTGAAGGAGGTTCAAGTGATTCTGACATTTGCGACAGTTGCAAAGAATTCTGATTGCTCAGATATTCACAGATCTTCCAACAGGAAGTGAGGAAAAATGTTGCAAATGGCAAAAAATACTTGCCATTTGTTTACTTCCTGTTGGGAAATCTGTTAATATCTCAGCAATCCCTAGGAAAAC
>JBCAUG010710772.1:0-13273 GCA_038406175.1 Haplosyllis leylae
CCCCCCTCCCCCCCCCCCCCCCAAAACCAAAGTTGCTCAGAATGGTCTGAAACATATTCTTGTTTTGGAATTTTTGAGATCCGATGACATTTTAGAAATTTTGTATTTTAGCTAACAAGCAAGGCAGCAAGCAAACAAGCAACCATACATACAGACGCCGTAGTGACCAGATAAGTCGCTCCGCTCGGAGAGACGGCGCGACTAATAAAAAAGTAGATTTTGAAACGTTTGAATTGAAAAAAATGTTCTGGAAAACTGTAGTCAAATTCGGTAATTGCAATTAATTAACAGGGAAACTTCGGTTCAAATGTAGAGAATTTTCAAGCCAACGAGTGATCGTAATTGTGTAACCGTTGCGTTGAGTTACTTCTGGTTTGCTTCCTGACATAACAGCGTAATATGTTTTCCGTTTTTCTTCTGATGTGATGTTTCTCAAGACTGCGAGAAAACATTTGTGGGCCATCTTGCAATTCATTCTAACAAATGCCAAGTCTCAGATTGTTTTCTTTAATATCCAGATGGCACAAGCTTTCCGCTAATTCAGCTCAGATGAAGAAATTCCCATGTGCAATTAGTTTCATGACTACTGCTAGTTTATTGCCACCCGCGTACGATGTAAGACGGGAGGATATGTTTTTACAGATGTTTGTCTGTTAACAGCCGTAGGGGGTGAGGGGGAGGAGGGTACCCCAGCCAGGACAGGGGGTACCCCCATCCGAGGCCAGGACACGACAGCTAGTGCTGCTACGCCGCGGATGGTAGCTTCTTGCGCTCACAGAAGGAGTTTGGTCTCATTCGTTTCCATGGAATAAGGAATCACGTGAAGTATATAAGGATCTGAATGACGGTTCGTTTTTGATGTGATGATATTTAACTTTTACTCAGTGTCTGGCAGCGTGAACATCTATCCGACACCAGACGAATCCAACCGCGGTACTGCAGTAATTTTCTTGATGTTTGGTGTTTCAATTATTTCAATATGAAGTTACTCCACTGAATCACTAAGTAAAGATATCAGGCAGTGAAAGTTTCACCAGGTGGCTCGTTCAAAGGGGGCGAAGGGGAACAAAGGGGAGCGAAGGGATGGGCCCAAAATTTTGGGGCAAAAAGACCAAACCAACCACTAAGGTGACTCTAACGAGCCACCAATAAATTTATCTTCTTTGTTGAGTGCTATCAACCGTAATAAATTAGAAAGACATATTATTGCATATTTGCCAAGTAACTGCCGAAGTACCAAGTTCTAACCCGTGAGAAGCAAATATTGCAAATAACAAGATCAAAAAGGCTTTGATGAGATCGTCACCAATCTGCTGAATCACTGAGACAAGAGTGTAATATTTCTAGGTAAATGCTAGGTTCTATTTTTGTCTGAATGAAGCATTAAAAGATTTCTTTAAATCTTTTTCCCAGGTTTCAGTTCTGATACATTTTGAGAATCTGAGATCTTCCAATGATGCTTCAGGTCAGTTGACAGATGTCTGCTTTGTTCAACACATCACACTGTAAAAGGAAGCCGTTTCCTTGTGTAATTATACCTGTGTACGCTTTAATCATGTTAGTGACAGGATTAAGTGAACCTAACATCACAACGCAATGACTTAAGCCGTTACAAACCATTTTATAGTGGTACAATTTTTAGACAATAAGCGATTTACAACGAAACACACTTATTTATTACATTTGTTAAAACACTACATTTTAAAGAAATTTTGTTTGTGTACAGAGATCATACACATGGGAAATTGGAAAAAACTCGTTGCCACACCCGGAAACCATTTTAGAGCATTCCAAAAACCACATACGACCATCCAAGCATTTCGTGAAGGAAACTATGAAAACAAACTTCAGTATATACAAAATTCCAGATTTAATAATCATTAATTAATAGGAGGGCACTGTCCTTAAATGTACTACATTTTGAGGTCAATAAAATTACTATGTATCTGCAGCGTAAGAAACCACTACAGCAATTGGCTAGATAAGTTACAATAATTACATGTCGATTTGGAAAGTGACAGTAGGATTACTATACAAGATTAACTGTCACAAAATTCCCTCGAGACATCACTTAGTATTCCACTCCAACCTTGTAATCACTGCGCTACATTGTGGTTATTGCGAATATTTCAAAAATTCATTGTCAAAATAGTTCTGAAATATTTTAGATATGATATTGCCTTTAAAGCTGCCTTTCCAATTCTTCACTTTGTAACAAGAATGCTAACCAGCTCTGTGTCGCGCTTTATTTGATTTAATTTAACCATAACTTTGGTTTAGGTAGGTAGTTGAAAAGATAAATTGATTAAAGTTAAAGAGAGATGAAGAGATGAAAAGTGAGATGAAGAGACGAAGGCGTTTGAAATGTATCAAATCAAATCTGGTGTTATCTCATGGCGGAGTGGGGGGGGGAGGGAGTGAGGGTCCAAAAATCAAAGTAGCTCAGAATGGTCTGAAACACATTTTGGTTTCAGAATTCTTTAAATGTGATAAAATTTTTGAAATCAGAAAAAAATTCGTTCGTCAGTGGCCACAAGCAAGCAACCATCCAACCATACGGACTAGATAAGTCGCTCCACTCTTGAGACAGAGCAACTAAAAAAATGCAAAATAATCAAATTAAAGGCCCGAAGCAATTTCATATCTTTTTACCAGTTTTGATGAATTTCTCCTCAGATATCTACACTGAATGAATGAATCATCTGAAAGATAGAAATGATAGAAATGTTCTTTCTAAGTCCCTGAGTGAGAATACTCATGCCAACGACCTGACAACTAGAAAAGCGTTTGTCATCTGATGTGATAAATTTTTCAAAACTTGATTCTGCATGTCTACTTTCTTCACGTTAAATGTCAGTCATTTCTGATTCAATGTGAAAAAGATTTTGTAAAGTAGTACCTTCAATTTTAACTGTTCAAAATTATAGCATGAGTCGGGAGATTTGGCTGCACTTCTATTCTTGAAATAAAAAATACCTTCGTTAAATTTTGGAAGTAGGTCCTGGTATATTATGTAGAATTGGATTATTTGTTAGGTCTCAGGTGAGGGATGGACCGCTTTAATGGTACTCTCAGGACACACATTTAAAGCTATCCAATGACCCCTGCGCCTGAAAAGATCTGGCAGTCAAACCAAAGTGCAAAGCTTAACCTCCGAAGGCAGCAGCTCGTGTCGCTTCTGTTCATGCAGCGACTGCAGATTTTCTAAAACTTTGAGCACTAGGAGCAGAATACTTAATTTTTCTCTTTATTTTCACTCCATTAACAAATTTCTTCGAAAATCTTGTTTTTTAAAGTTATTGATCCAGACCAGATGGCTGCCAAATTTACAAAAACAAGAATGCTTAGAAGCATTTTGTCGCACCGCACTTGAGTTTGTTTCTTTCAGCTCATATATATAACTAGATTGGCTAGGTAGCTAGCCAGATATGTAGCAAGATAGCTAGCTAGCTAGAGATAGATAGCTAGCTAGTGAAATGGATAATTAGCTAGAGAGAGAGAGGGATGGACAGATATGGAGAGACAGGTAAGTAAGTTCGATAGAATCTCTGACAATGCATTTTGGTTCAAATAATTTTGAATTTTGATGACTTTTTGTTCTGGTGGGAACACCTTTTGTTAAGAAAAGAAAAAAAGTGAAAAAATTTTTTGGGGGTCTGAACTTGTGCCAAGCCAAGTCTGGTGTTATCTCCTTTTTTGGTAGGGGTCGAGGGTCCAAAAATCAAAATTGCTCAGAATGGTCTGAAACACTTTTTTTGAAATCTGATGAAATTTTAAATTTTTTCTGAGTGGCCACAAACAAGGTAGCAATCTCCGACAAAGCATTTTGGTTCAAATAATTTTGAATTGGGAAAACTTTTTGTTAAGAAAAGAAAAAAAAAAGATAAAAAAGTTTGAATCAAAATTTGAACATATATTTTAAAAATTTGAACAAAAATTTCAAAAAATTATCGGTGCTAATTTGTATTAGGCCAGATCTGCTGTTATATCATTTGGGGGAGTGGGTAAGGGTCCAAAAATTAAAGTAGCTCACAATGGTCTGAAACACACTTTGGTTTTAGATTTTTTTAAATCTGATGAAAGAGGGATCGCATAAGTCGTTCCGTTCGTTGAGGCGGCGCGACTAAAAGGAACAACAAACAAAATTTATTTAAAATTTGATAAACTGTTGCACACAGACAGATTGCATTTTATCGTTGAAGCAGAAACAATACCTGCAACCTGTGACATATAAACCTTCAAGATAAAGAAATTAAACTTTGATTTACTCTTTGGGTGATATGTACCTGTCTGTCCAGCTGTTTGTACATTTATTTAGATATTTATCTTCAAGGTAAATAACTATTGTAAATGCAATCCATCTTGAGATCAGAAGATGACTTTATAAAGTAGATCCATTGTGTAGATTGCCTTCCGATTGAATATTAATCTGGTACACTCATGGAGCTGCTCTGCGGTTACGCAGAGATGGATGGAAAAACTTGAGATCGAATACAGTTCAAACCATGCGTCAAAATCTTTGACCAAGAAAACTACTTTCACTCAAAATTCTTGGTAATTACCACACAACGTATAGACAGCAAATCAAAGTCAATTCACTCTCCTTAAACATTTCAACCCTCATGTGACTTTTGATTAGGTTCCTGGGTTGACCACGAACACGGACCACACACACGGACACGGACCACAATGCAACCGCTCGACTTCTGAGGATTATGGGCTGTATTTCATGTTAAGAAAGATGTTAGTTTTGAAACACTTTCAATAGCTTTTGCATTATAAATCACTAAAGTTTCAAAGAAAAGTACGATTGCGTTTTGCCTATTTCACTTAAGATCCGTTTAATTAGATGAATTAGCTGAATTCAACTAGAGCTGGTCAACCTTCACTCGAGGCTATGAAAGTGCCTCAAAGTCTACAGTAGCAATTAATTTAATTTTCGAATTCGAAATAGGAAAAACTCAAATGTTTTGTCATGTTTAAAATTTTGAAGAGGGAAAACTCTTTGAAAATTTCTTAATACTATGGACAGACATAACTTATGGGAGTAGTTAGGTCCAGTTTAAAGTCCATGGTACTCCTAACCACATTCTTTACCATCAGCCACAAACAAACAGACCGATGTAACAAATCTCCAAGAAACTGAATTAGGAAAATGAATCAGAATCAATTTTTTTTATAAAATTACGCATATTGGGGATGTTAGTATGAATGGTTGCAAAACATTGAGTTCAGCTGAGAAAATAGCAACGTCTTGATTTTTTGAAAAAGAATATCTGACAAAGAAATGTTCTGTTAAGTGGAAATAAATAAGATATTCATATGGTCTGAATGGTGTTCAATTGCTTTCCTCTTTTACAATGAACAAGCCAACTATTCCGGAAATTCCTTTTTGTACAGACTTCAGCTTTGAATCATTATAATCCAAAACCAATACCAGCACAGACAGGCGAATTCATCCAATTCACTAACATCAAAGGATAATATGAGAAAGGATATTTCATGATGTGCAACAAATTGAAGTAACTTTGAGTGCTAATACTACAATGTTCGACTGTTAAATCGTTGTTTTTGAGACTGTGAACGCATGCCTGTACCTCTTGGTATTTCAAAGATATCATGCTTGGCTAAGGCTGGAGACTTGTGAATACATTGCACATAATCCCAGAAATGTGAGCCCCTGCGTGTCACAGTTCCAACAGAGAGAACAATTTTAAACAACATCAGGTTCTAGCTTTTGTTTGGATTCCTGACCCTGACTCTTAATTACAGTACAACAGTACATCTTCAACCAGATGATAAAAATGACACTGTAGTCACGACTTTTTATAGGTCAGATTCTCTGAAACAAAATTGTGGCAATTATTTCGTCATTATTAGTTTATTGGAGCTGATAGTTAAATAGATAGTCAATTCCACGACAGCTGTCAAAACGACCAGATAGTGACAGAACGGTGGTATATATTTATTATCCAGGTTTCCAAAAAGTGGTACCATCAGTAACCATATGCCTGCCTTCATTACAAGAATGATATAAATAATTTTTCACTCAAGTATCCGGTGGTGACAGTCCGTAACGCGTGACTTTTGATTATGTCAATGATAATTGAAGATTAATTAGCCGCATAACATAAAAAAAATATTGATGGAAGTCACACTGCGGTCAAAATCAGCACCACACACACAATTCATAGAACACAAGCTCAAGCCAAATAAGCTGTTTTTGGAATGTATTGTCTTGGCATGTAATATCTGCACACTTCAGGTCTCCCAACAAATTAACAGTACTTTTAAATTCGTCTGGACAGTACCGAGCTAAACCCAGTTTTTAACCATAGTTTCCGTAGGTTCAAGAGCAGTTACTCTGTACTGACTTGGTTAGGGAAGGCAGAACGACTACGACTAGTTGACTAGTCAGATGAGACAGAGACTGGTCGACTACAATTCTGGTAGTCTACTAGTCAGTATAAAAATGATTGCTAAAATAGATTTCTAGTAGTGGCTAGTTGAAGAGAGTGAAATTAGAGCATATTTAACTTGGATTAAATGTAATGTTAAGCCCCTCTAGAAGCTGTGGTGCTAAGGTGTTGTGCTTTAAGGTATTTTGGGACCCTGACATCAAAGCCATGTGTTCACTGACAAAATATAAACAGTCAAATCTCATTAAACACTTGCTGTTTTGTCAGGCTGTTTTACCCCATTGAATTGTGATCAATAGCATGGCCAGTGAGCCAATAGCAATGCATTCTTATTGTCAGTGGACCAAGAAAACTTTCAGGAATACTTGATAACACCTTAAATTTGATAAAACTAAATTATAAACAGAAAGAGTGATTTCTTCAAATACTTTTATCTGAAATATATTCCTTTTCATATTTTCAACGGTATATTAAGTTTTAAATATCCCATCCCAAATTTGAGAAAAATTAAGTTTACCATTGGTTTCAATCGAAGTTTGGGTCATATGTGTGGTGAGATTACTCAATAATGGGCTGGTGAATGTTGCTAAAAATTTCATAAATGGCACAGGACATTCCTTTCATCAAACATGAAATCTTTCAAAGGTTGGTCTCAAAGAACTACCTTAATTGAAAATACTAAGAAACTGTGTGAACATTTCAGGGACAGACTCTTTTTAAATAAATGGTGGGTCACCTGTAGTTTACATATTCAGAATAAATTGACATTTAGTCAACTATTGTTGTCTGACTAGTCGATGAATGAAATTTGGTAGTCGTGCCTTAGCATCGTTTGATTTTGATTCTGGGCTTTATTTGCCATCATCAGCTCTCTGGGGTGTCTGCACGAGGTAAATTTGGTGATGTATGAACCAGACTACACACAATAAAGAAAACACAAATTTTCTTGGACCATTTCATGTGTGCATGATAATAGTTCATAACGAAACATTACCTCGTAGCAGCACACTTTCGTTGTTGTACATATTTGTACTAATTAATAAGCAAATCACGTTTCAAATGAATTTGCGCCGTTCGCCTTGTGGTAACACATTTTATCCCAGTAATGCTGGTTGAAAGTTTCCACAAATCCCACGTAAAGTGGAAAGTGAAAATACAGGCTATACGTGATGACAAATGCAGCTCGACGAATAAATCATATTTAGTCATGTTTCAACATCTTTTCGGCAGCAGAGAAATTTTGGTGACTCGACTTGTGCTTGAGGAGGGGTGGCATGATTTGGATCATTGTGTTAGGCGGTGACGATGTGGAACTGATAACATGACTTTGATAACTGTATCTGAAAGGTACTGTCACCAGGGAGAGCGGCTCTGTTAAAACTATCTGTGAATGACCTACTTGACCTGGGCCCATGTGGCATAAGCAATAAGCAGATAGAAATGGGAACTTCCTTTCATTCAATGAATAATACTCAATTTCATTTCCGCATTGCATGTGCATGGCATATCTACAGAGGAAGTTGTACAGCTGCCTCGCATGATGTTGAGGGTGAAGATATTTTTGCTTTCCCAAAGGCTTCAGCATTTTCAATACAATAAACAGTAATGTATTCCTCTTTCTGTTCACGAATGCTTTTATACTAGGCCCAGTCCGATGTTCTTACATTGTTATTGTTATTTCTTTTCCCGATGATCACAATTCTTTAACCTTGTGTTGCAGCATGTTTTGTAAGGAAAGTAATCAATCAAATTCTACTTGAAGTGCTAATCAAAGGCAAAGAATGACATTGGATCAGCACAAAGCGCTCGTAATAATAGTTTGCTCCTTTACTTTCCCCTCTATTCTAAATTAAAAGGATTCATAGAACTTTCGTCGTTGGTTCCATGGCTGAAGCCCACATATCACATCACGGTTTAAAGGCATGCACATTTGCCTCTGGTGAGAAAAGGAAAGGAATCAAAACAAAAACCTTATATTTGAACAAACAGCGAAATTTCAAATCAATCTTCTCTGTTACACGGTAACCTGGTGATCATTTGATTTTCTCGACTTGGTAAACTGCCTTTGCATTTACTTAGCCACAAACATTGTCTAACGGAGGAATCAAAGCAAGATATGCTTTTTCGTTTGGTTAAAGGTGAACAAAGGTGTCAGGCAATGGATGCTGGTGGCTTATGCAAAGGAAATCGTCCATGTAACAAGGCTCTTTGATTTGATTTGAGTAAGTCCAAAATAATCATCAGTGTCTTGGCAGTCGTGTATTTATTTATAAATTAAATTCGTTGTTGTTGAAGTACCGCTCTTGGCATTGACCTCGTTAAGGTGCAGAACCAGATTACCACTTTTAAACTATTAATGAAATCTTGGCTACGCAAACTGGTCGATAAAACGTAAAGCACTACTGCTCAGGCATTTAGTCACGTAAGCATTACATAAACGCAAATCAAACTCCGTGAAGGTGTTGGCGTTACACTCATACATATTTCATTATAAATACAAACAGAAAGACATGCTCCTGTAAGTGTTCCAATATTTACGCGTGGTGGTACAAGTACGTTGATAATTGTAGAGCGTGGAGCATTGTAACTGAAAATCGGTAAAACTTCCCTCGGTAAACTTTACTTTTGAAAAGACACTTGATGGAAAAACAGATGCTGCCAACATACAATAGTCAGGATCTATAAAAGGTAATAAATATTGGAACAATTAAACATTCTAATCTATCATTGTAAATGGTTTTCAACACTCCTGTCTGATGGTATAGGCAAATATAAATGGGGATATTTTCCGATAGATTGCGTGTGGTTAATTTCGCAATCAATGATAACAATTCTACTTAGGAGGTTTAATTCTTCATTTCTGCTTTATTGGATGTCTGGTCGAAGCAGCTACAATCAATTTAATTAATATCACCAAGGAACTCAAGCGATGATGTAATTGGTCTGACTGACGGTAAGAAGGTAAAATAAAACAAAGCGAAGAAAAGGTGCAAAGAAGTCCATCTTTCAGACACTTTGATGCGTAAATCTTGGTGATTCTGTAGCTGTAGTATTTAAGACTTATACAAGAGAGGGGTAGGGTTGAGTTTGCTGTACCAGTGATAGCATTGAGCTTCTCCCTCACAGAAATCCATCAAATGTCAAGTAAAGCTTTTATCTACTTGTAGTAGAAGCTACTTGAGAACATGGCATTAGCTAGTGCCGCTGGTTTCGAGCAACATGTTAGCTGCTGCAAATGCAAATTGCATTTCATATCAATGGCTTTGGAAATTATACCAGTCACTTCCTTAGATGCAACTGATTTTGGCAATTCTGACAGACAGGTAGGGCGATTCGAGTCCGGTAAGAAACAGCTTTTTGGATAAATAGCCGATCGAGTTTCGGATAAGCAATTCCACACAGAGACGCACTTCGTCCTGAACTAGATAGACACCTGTTTTATCAGGCATTTTCCAAAAAACATAATTGAATTATTTCCACATAAAGTAAAAAATGTTCACGAAACATGCAATGGGCGCATCAAGGTATTCTCTGCTGCTCAGTTAAATGTTGTGTTTTATGATTGTTTCCTCGTAAGGTAATGCTTCCTCCATTTGATTTCAATTGTGGCAATAAGATTACTCACTGAAAGAGAATTGGCTTTTTATAGGCTGAACTAGGCATTAAAACTGATGGAATGAGCATTGTAGTCGCTTAACTATAAATAGACGTGGGCGAACTTCAATGACACTGAAGCTGGTGAATAAAGACAACACAAAGAAATGACGATTATCACTTGGTTCACTGAAATTAAACATGCATAAAACTGTTTGATGGAGCTCATTATTTTAAAATAAAGGAATAAGTTTTGGAAGCTTTTTGAATTGGAGAAATTATTGATAAAATACAAAAACATGGCAACACAAAGGTCAGGACGTTGTCTGACAAAGGGCCAAAGCACAAATGTCCGTATCCTACTATCTAAACTTCCTCCCAGCAGCAGTTTCCTGAGGATAACAATAAAGCTGTACTTACCTTTGTGTCATTGTAGAGCATGTTCAACTTATATCCAGGTAGGATGCCTTTTTCGTTAATGTGTCGTATGGCTAATTGGGCAGCGGCCAGTTCAGATCGACCATAGGTTACTATTCCTGGGGTATCCGTTAACTCAAACAACCCTCCTATGTAAACCTTTTGTAATTCTGAATCTTCGTCTTTGCCAAGGCCCGTAGGACTACTCTCAAATGGCTGTTCTGTGATTTGATCCCTGGCCAGATGCTCTTTTAGATAAGGTGTTGAGAGGGTAATATGGGGACCAGTTGTATTTGAAGTTGGTTTGGAGGACATCTGGGACTTTGTATCACCATCATTCATAGATCTCTGCTTTGTACTCTTCACAGTGGTTACAGCCGTCCTGCTACTACTGCTGCTCTTTATTATGTCAATGGCAGAATTTTTATCGGAATCGCTGAAGTTGAAGGTAAATTTTATATCAGGTAAGTTTACCTTGGTCTCTTCATTGCTGAATCTTTGCTGTTTATGATACTCTGTAGTTAAGGAGTTTTGCAAATTTAAGTGCTCAATCGGAGTACCATTGTGTAGATCTTCTGCACTTCCAGCCCTAAAGTTGTTTCCTTCGTAACTCACAAACATGGCGCAGTATACCACAAGAAACTTACAGGTTCGATAATATGCCATAATTGTGGTGCCTCAGGTGAAGAACCACACCTAAACCACAGGCAATGTTCCTCTGTGGTACAGCATTTAAATCTCCCAAATGATTCTTCAACTACATTTTCCTTTCACGAACTTACAAAGCATATGTAGTTTATTCCCGTGTTGTCTGTTCATATTCCGAATCTGTACCCACTTGGAACAATTTTGCAAGAAATTGGACAATTTGTTGGCAATATTGATGTAAGTTCCAAACTACGTTTACACGTGTCTCCCGCCTCTCAATGGTTTTTCTCTCATCACGCCTCACTCATAAATTTCTTCAGACGGAACAGCCTCCTCTTGAACAGCCTCACCACTTGCATGAAATTGACGTTTCGGTATGAGTGTAGTCCCTTCGCGACATCTTTGGGTTCCCTTTAGGGGTAGGAGCTGCGATAGTGCCTGCCTTATCTGCCACAAACATGTGAAATTAACGGCAAGGGATGCATTGATCCTCGCCAACCATTCAAACTCTGCAATGGACATGAGGCAAGAAACAGTCAGTGAAAAGCGTTCAAAGCTGCTTCTGAGTCAACTGACAGCTTTTCTGAAGGTATTGCTGACACGAAAGTGAAGCAGTTGTTGGTTGAGGGAGGGGGCGCTTGTGTACGGACCGAGTGGAGCGGCACTCTTAAGGCTTAAGTATATACCCCTGCAACTTATAACCCATTAACTTAATTTTCCGTTCAGCAAATTTAATTTTCTGTCCAAGTTGATTTGGAACCAGACTGATGAACTAATCTAACGCGCAGTCATGAAAGCAATCTCCCCATTTAATCGCAACATTCATTGCGATTAAGGTGAATTTTTCTGTAAAGAGACGACAAAGTGAATTTACACGTTATTTTGCTTCAACATTGTGATTTTACAAGCAACAAAATTGATGTGCTTGTCTTTTGGTACCTGACGAGGTAGGATTTCATTAGATTAGTAGTAGCGCACAGATATATCTAGAATTTTCCGTAGGAAAGGCGCTGACTTGTGGGGGGCGGGCGGGTCCCAGCCTTTATTTCGCCAATTCCTCTCCCCCGCCCCCGAATGAACTTGAGTAAAATATGGTCCACCGCCAATTATTACTATCATCTACTTGTTTAGTACTTGTTTAGTTTGCTCAGCTCCAGGTTAAATTGTCGAATATGAACAATCGTCCAGGGCTGGTTATTGGAAGGTGTTCCACCAATTTGTTCCTATTCCAACCAATCGGGTTTCCGTTTTTCTGGACTGACCAAATTTTAGGATTTCTCCAGGTTTTTCCAGTAAATTTTCTTGTATTTTTCAATGTTTTTTAAAGTTGAGTACCAATTTCTTTTGAATCGAAACCTGTATCCCAAAGTAAAATCTTGTATTTTAGCCTGTTTCAGCTATTCCAACCTCCAGCCAAGAAGCAGAAAGTCTGCGGCTCGACCTTTTTCCATGTTTCAGAAGATTTTTCCAGTAATTTTATTCAAAATTACAAACTACAGGATTTTCACTGTTTTTCCGAGTGTACTGCACTTTCAAATTTTCCACCTTTGTGATGTTAGTTTTACGAAGGATGATTATGTAACACTTATATATTATGAAAGTAAAGTGCTTGGAGGAGGTCGGATCCCTCTCAACCGTAAATTGTGATCCCTATCAACCAATCAGATGCCCGCTGATGACATTACCCTTAATTGGTGCTATTTCTGACCAATCACAAGCCAAACCATGCAATGAGTATTTAATGTGGTGTATTCCTACACAAATAGCAGGTTCTCACATCGTCCAGTAAGGGTCTATTAACACCGAGGGTCAGAATTTACGCTTTGGATGGGTCTTGGAGCCATTTTAAGCTTCATTACAAGCGTCATTCTATCTGAATAGAACAATTGAAAAACTATATTATTCCCAAATTACTCTTAATTATCAAATGAAATGTCCAGACAAATTATCGGTTCATTCCACTAATTATTTTCCAATTAGACAGCAATTTTTCCCTTTGAGTATAGAGTCGATCAGCATTTTCATGGGGGGGGGGAGCTGCATGGAACTGGATGTTGCCTTGGGGGCGCCCCTCAAATTCGCCGGTTCAGTGGGGGTACTCGTTTGGTATTTGGCGAGGTGAAACTTTATTAAATTAGTCCCTCTCCTGTACTTGTTTTGAAAATTTTTCCCTTGCAAGGTAAGATTTCACCTCT